>VWZL01003016.1:401716-422262 GCA_013396915.1 Stercorarius parasiticus | reverse complement strand
GGCATCCCAGCCCCTGCCGCACACGGGCGGGCCATGCCCGCCGCTGGCTCCCGCGGGGCGAGCGCAGGACGCGCCTGTTGCTGGCTGCTGTTGTCGCCGCGCCGGGGAGCAGCGCTGGACGTGCCTGTCACTGGCTTCGGGGCCGGGGGGGACACGCGGGACGGACGGCGGGGGTCTGCCGCCCTGCTGCCTCCCCGGTGGACGCCGGGCACCGGCGCCACGCCGCAGGCTGCCCAGGCAGGGATCCCGGGCGGCGAAAGGCTGCCGCGAAGGATGTCGGCGCGGCTGGGCAGGGGGGAATGACACCAACTTTGTCCGCTGTCACTTGTGGCTGCAGCAGCGGGGGGAAGGTGGCCGTGAGGCACCGGGCAGTGGCGTGCGGGACCCCCGCCATCCCAACCCGTTATTGGCATTCCCTGTCCATATCAGGAACGCGGCGTAAGATATTAGCGTGTTGCATACCACATTGATTATCTGCTTGCTTCTGTGTTACTGTGTACAAGCCTGTTGCTCAATTTTATGGTACGTAGGAGCACAGGAGAGGACAGGTCTTACTGTTTCTTTGTGAGTGTTTTGGTGAGCTCTAGGCTGGATAAGCCAAAGATATTTTTCCTCCGTGATGATTGTAGCACTTATCTGATCCCAAGCCTATTGTTTCTGGTAGGGGTTTTTCATAGTCTTCCAGTTGCTCATGGTGCACTTTTAAAAGTAATTTTGAGATTGTAGTTATTGATTTTGCCTTTCTTGATAAGTTTCCACTGTTACAATACAGTAGTCCATGAAGAGGATCTCTAGGTATAACTATTACTCTGTTGCCTTGGGCAAGTCACAACCTCTTTTGCCATTTCTCCATCAGTAAAATGGGGATAATAATACCTCAGAGAGTTGTTACAAGAAGTAGTTAATGTTTGTAGAGGGCTTAAAAGACCTAAGTGTTATTAATTAAGCCCCATGACACATTAAGGTAAGAGTTAGCGAACCAGGTTTACACATGGATGAACTGAGGCAGGAAGAGATTATGATTTAGCTGGAGTAACATATTGGATCTGTGACAATAGCAGAAAACAAGTTGTAACTACTTTGCGCTGTAGGCACAAGCGAACAGTTCTGTATAGCAGATACGCTTCCAAGATTATTTGCCCCCCCCCCCCCCCCCCCCCCCCTTCTGATTTCAAGCTTTTCTACTTTAGGAGGTTTTGCCTGTGTGACTTCCAGTTGACTGGGTAGCTCCAAGGACACTTGTGGCTTGCCCACTTAAAAGTGTTTCGGCAGTTTTCATAACAAGATATATGTTCTAGGATGCAAGCCAAATCCCGACTTAAATTCCATAAAACATTCTCCACTTTTCCCCTGAAAACATTGTGTGGAACTTAGTTAAGACTTGATCCTGTTCCAGTCAGTGGAGTATGCACTAAAGCTGACATTCCTGTTTCATCTAAGAAAGTTCTTTCATTGCAGAAAAAATTCTCTTGTCAGTCTGTCCCAGAGATTTAATGGTACAGTTAGATCATTTTTCTAAAGATGTAAACATCCCACATATGCCGGAGCTGTACATGCATTTTCATAATTTAAAGGTAATTTTCCATCTTCAGACTTCCACTGCAAATGTGGGTAACTTCCTTCTACCGTGTTGATTCCCCAGCACACTGACATGACACTATTGCAGGCTGAACAGCATTAAGCAGTTAAAAAAAAAAGTCTACTGAATTCAAAAGGAAGCTTAGTCTTCATCTTACAAAGTTTTTCCATACTGTATTGGTTTTTATTTTCTTTGATCACTTGTAATGCTGCTGAGGTTGACACCAACAAAAATAGTATTTGCAGAAGACTTTAAGAATCACCTTTTCTCTTCTGACAGTTTTCTACACAAATATTTCATTCCCATGGAAGAAACTTTCTCGTAGGTGTAAGTGGAGTAATAACTTGGAGTACTTGCACATTTTTGTAAGAACCGATACTGAAAGTCAAACTGAACTATTTTGGCAAGAGCTTGCAAGAAAAGCTCGAGCGGGGGGGCTGGACAAGACGACCTCCAGAGTTCCCTTCCAACCTCAACCATTCTGCGAGTCTGTAAAAGCAGGATGTGTCAAGTAGGACTGGAATTTGGCAGAAATTTAAAATTAATGTGCATTTCTAGACTTATGTATACTCTGACAGGAGCTTGAGACTTCTTACCCTTTTGAAGGAGTAACTGGAAGTTCCAGAACATCATCATGATAATTTCAAGATCACAGCTGAAGCCAGTGTAATTGTATAACTCTGAAATTGCCTTTTCCACTTTACGGATGTGCAGCTTTCCCCTGTTCAAGCCCTGCGCAAATTCTTCCCTATCCATGTGTTTTCAGCCTGGTCTGCCCAGGGCAACCAATTGCTGTGGATCATGGTTTTGGGACTTTGATAATGTCAGCATAGGACTATTAGGATTATCGCAGATTTCAGTGTCTGCTGTCACCCCCGCCACACTCCCCCTGTGGTTGCATCCTCATTCCGTACTTTCTCAAGAGCATTCCTCTCAGACAGGTGTCTTTCTGATGCATTACCGTGAATAGATCAGGTATGATGGTTCTTACTCTTATTAGCCCAGAAAGTAGAGAACTGACTAAGTCTGAATGAAATTCTTTTATTTGCTGGCAGCTTACATTGCCACTAAAGCGTTGGCACCAATCTCTTGTAAATTTGAAATGGGAGATTGTTTTTCATCTATTGTATATGAAAAGTTCATTTGATGTTTATACATCCCAGTTAATTCTTCAAAAAATGCAAATATGCACTGTAAGTGCATAGTTGATTAATCAAATTCATAATGGATTACAATTTTTAGGGGGCAGGCTATTTAAATTGAATCGCGCTGCTCTGATCCTGGAAGGGAGCAGTAAGCTCTTTACAAGCTTGTTTAAAAAGAGGAGATGTCTCTGGCGGGGATCCTGACGGTGTCGGGCCCTGTAGAGTGCTTTAAACACAGGCTCATTTGCTGAAGTGCAGGGTGAGTTGCGGTGCAGTGTGTCTCTTCTGATTGCTTGGAGGAGAAACTCACATACACGGAGATACTTGAAAGCCAGCATAACATGTTGTTTATGTGTTGAGTTGCCTAGATGGCCATTATTTAGTGTTTTAGAAAAATAAATATTTTACATTCACAGATGAAGGCATTTTCAATAGCACTTGAAAAATTAAGTGTGAAATCATCCACGTTTAAAGCAATCAGTTTCACCGGTTGGATAGTAGCTTCCCAGTTGGCAGTCTTAACTTTTTCTAAATAGATTACTTCCCAGTCAGATCAGTTTCAGTAATTACTTTGATTGAGGTCCTCTTAACTACGGAAAATAAGAAGTTCTTGCATTGTACCTCATGATCCAAAGAAAACACTTTTCAGGACAGTCTGGTATAAGAAAATAATGAGTTGACCATCAGCCTGAAATGTAGTTTCACCTTTGCCAACACTGCCAGATGTCTGGTCTGGCATACGGGCTTTGCTGCCTCAGTTTCCCTATCTGATGGGTTAGTATTTATGGTAATACCGAGATCTGGGGACAAGCCAATGGGAAGGAAACATGCAGCCACTGGTGCACAGGATTAACTCAGCAGCCACATTGATCTCTGCTGCATTGTGACATAAAAAATACTGCTCCCTGTGGGGAAAGTTTTATGAGAGTCCATCCCCATCCATCAGATTTCTATGCATCTAGCTAAAAATAACCCTAAAGCCAACATTTAGGAAGCTGCCTATCTGTTGCATTAGATCTAACGAGGATCTGCTGGCCACTAAGTGATGTGGCTGCCAGAGTTGCATATAAAAGAGATGATGGAAACTGAATTTACCCCTAACAGTCCTAACTCCTATCTGAATTCAGAATCTCTTTTTGTTAGGTGAGGGATCTAGTTAGAAGTCATAAAACACTTCTAGTTTTGAATTAATAATATTTATTGTAAAAGTGTTACTTTAAGTATAACATTATCACGGAAATAAGTTTAACTAAAAGGAGTTGTTAACTCCACAGCATCTGGAAAATAACCTCTGCATACTTACTTAAAGTAGCACAATGCTAAAAAATATATCCTTCTACTCATTGCCAATATACCAAGTGTAAGTAGGAGAAAAAAGATTTGAGACTCTAAAACATTTGAATTAGAATTTACCTATAAATAAATGACTTTATTTTTTACATATACATGTGTATATATATGTAAACACACACAGTGGCAAGACAGCAGGAGTGTCATTATCAGGAGAGCCAGGCTAGGAAGGTGATACTGTAGGGCACGTTAGCATCCTTGAAGCCTTGTATGAAAGAAAAGGAACCCGTCCTTATTTAGGCTATGTTTAGGAATAGCTAATTTAAGTTAATAAATTAATAGAACTCAGATCAAATCAGAGCAGTTGTTCTAAGCAATTTAGCTTTAGCTGCACTGATTCAGTCTAAATCATAGCTTCGTTTACTTTAGGCCATTCTAAAACATGATTGCTTTGATTCACCCTATATTTTAGGAGGTGCTAATTAGAGGCAGGTAGGTAATTTAATCTAAGGATTAGACTATACCACAAGGACTTTATGGCACAGCAATACCAGCCTAGTTAGTGGTAAAACCCCTACACAAAGGGGTTCCTTTTGCCAGCATGAGTTGCGTTTGCGCTTACAAGACTTGTTACCCTAGCTGTGTTTTACTGGGGAAAAAGAGTATTTCCCCCTCCCTTTCACATTTCTAGCTGGTAGTTAGAATACTGGTAGGTAACCAGTATTGTACTAGTAAAGCTTCTGGTTTGGGTATAGTCTAACGTACATTTCCTTAGTTGAGATAGAGCTTCAAGGGTACTCGGTATCTTCTACGGGGGTTGAAGGTGCTGGAGCAAAGAGTCTAATACAGGTATATTTATTTCTTACCCCCTGTGGTGGGATTTTGCTTCATCCATTGTAGCTTCCTCTAGGCTCACTCTTCTGTAGTTTACATCTCATAGCTGGTGGTTTGGAAGCATTCACCGTTTCAGGAAGGAGCAGGCTGACTTGAGGTAACAGCTGGGTTCTACGGTCTCCTTTGGCCCCGCTACATTTTCCAGTGCCCTCTTCACATGAGATAACGCTACCTGAGTTGCTTCTCTTTTCTCCCTTTCCTAGGAACTTGTCTCATTTTACTATCCTAGGGGAGCTCATTTAGGTGCAGCAGGCTTCTTTTTATATGAAATAATGCCTTTGGGCTGTTGTGTGATGCCTGGTCACCTGATTCAGATCCACGAACTGGGAGGGAGATAAACCCTGTAGGTGAGGGCTGAGTTCATTCCCCTTTGCAAACACAGCTACCTGTGACGCTGCCTGTCCCGCAGCTGTGGGGTGTACCCCCGTGCGTGGCTGGGAAATGGTGAAGGATGTCTGACAGAAGTTAAGAAGTAAATAAAGAGGATAAGAGAAAGTTAGTTATTAGTAGCAACATGGGCAACAGTTGTGTTCTTTCTGTGTTTGCCAAATAAAAGTGTAGTATGAACTGAAGTTCTAAGGTTTGTTTTCAGAGAGGGGAAAAAAGCATGAAAGCAGTAAAGGAGGTAATTTATAAATAGCAGAAATATCTACGAGAACGTTAAAGGTACTTATGGGCTTTGTGCTTACTAGACTTAAATATAGTATGTTTGATTGAATTACCTAGTTCAATTTATTTGACACCTTAAACTCTTGTCAAGACCAAGCACTTGTAATTAAATCAATTTAAATATGCTTGGAAAAGCTTGTTTATTTTGCTTATCAAGACAGAACTGATGAATATTAAAGAAAGTAAGTTAGTAGAATCTTGATACTTCTATGTTTTTAAACATAACATTTTCTTCTTCTGGAAGAAACTCTTGAAGACGTGAATGTAGCTAAAGGGGTATTCTTAAACAATTGTAATTACTGGATTTAGAGTGCCTTAGTTTTGAGTTGCTTAGGGATGAGAAAGCTTACTGCCACTCTCAAGAGAAAGTCTTTGAGAGCTCGGTTGGAAAAATGGACTGTACAGATGCAGTTTCAGGTGAAGACATCTTATGCTTAATTACCCTGTTGAATTTATTTGAAGATAATTCTCTTTTGATAGTAGACTGGTTTATTATGTACCTGGAAAATGTTTGATAATGTTCAGTCTCAAAGATTAATAGTTAATGTAAAAATGTCCTGAGTCAATTAACATAATAGGGTTCCAAACCATAAAATAGTTTAAGATTAGAAAATAAACGTTTGTCATCAGTGGTCCGTGCCTTCAAAATTAAAATGTTACTTCAAGAAGATTGCTCTTTGCTCTTTCTCCGCTTTGTGTATTTTCTGTTCCCTTTTAGTTTAGGTGCTGTAAGGTTAGAGGAGTATGTGTAGCTGTTAATGTGCCATTTACTGTGTTGCTGGGAATATGAAAGGCTCTGTGCCCGCGTTTTCAGATAGCTGATATTTTGTCAGAATTACAATTTACAGGCTAAAGGGCTTTGTTGTTGTCTGATGGTTTACTTTTATTTTTAAACTAAAGTAACTACTCCGATAAATCCACTACTGTTGTATCAGCTTCCTTGAAGTGTTGTCAGTTTTCATCAGTATTGTCAAATAGCGTGGTGCAGTAAGAGCAGAATGAGTCCGTTGGTGTTGAGGACTTTCTGGAGGTTTTAGCTCAGTCTGGTCCCATGTCCGTTAGTGGTTGAAGTGTATCTTCCAGTGTAGTTTCAGTCGGGGGGCTCCAGTGGGTGTGCTCTGAGGCTGCTTTATGTCAACTGAAGGACTATAAATGGGATGATGAGACGATCTGTTTCAAAAGCTCACGCTAGATAGAAACTTAAAAACTGATGTAGATTTCTGTTACACAACATCTTGCCTTATGGAAGGCAGAAGATGCCATGCCACTTCTAAAGTTTTTGTTTGTGTTAAGCTTGTGAAAGGAGTGAGGAGCACACAGCAGTCCGGACGAATCTGATGTGAAAAAGCTGTAAAAGAGGGTTAAGAGCTTTCAGTCAGCCATCAGAGGTTATCAACAAATGAGGTGAAACCTGTGCAGAGTGTTCTGAATGCCTGAATGGATGCCTCTTCACCTGTTAGGTGAGTTCCATGGCTTAGCTCTGCTCTTTTCCTGTGGCTAGATGGACACTCCTCATCTGCTTCTGCACAACATCAACTGAGTTAATTCGGTTTGCAATAGATGAGTGTTTAAACTAACTTGGCTGGACTTTGTTTATCCTCTGTGTTCAAAGAGAGTTTACAAAACTAATTTCTGTTTTATAACATATATGATACTGAAAGGATGAAGAGGGAATGATTTTTTTTTTCCCCCTTTAATGTGCGTGTTTTAAAATACTGCTCCGTAGGAGTTTTGATCCAGTGTGATGCTTAGGGAGAAAAGATATTAACCATTTACATGAATAGTGTGCTTAGCATTTTTCTTCAAATTCTGAGTTATTTTATTGTCATGTTGTGAGTGTCATAAATGCAGAGTCTTCTTAACAAGATAATCATGAGCACAAACTAAAATAATCCAGTTAATATGTTGTTTCTTGAACAGCAGAATTGGTAAGATGTGTTTTTTCATAGACTCATATTCTTTCGTGCCTTCCAGTCATCTCGTCTCCTGTAGCACCTCCAGACGCTCCATCCACAGTATTTCAAGTATCCCCACCTCCTCTTAGCTCTCCCTCCTGTTGTGGGAAGAGCCAGCGCTGGGTTTGCTGGCTGAGCTGGCAGGGGCACCCGTGGCTCTGCGTTCACTGCCCCGGCTCTGCTGCGGAGCTGGCCCTTTTTCCGAGGCAGACAGGAGAGGAGACAAGGTGGAGTGTGCCTGTACCTAGTCAGGGTGGATGTGGGGTAAGGACTGGGCCGTCTTTAGCTTATTGGGAATACCAACAGTGTATACTTCTGTGTGCTACTGTCTTACCTGCATAGCTTTTGGTTTTCAGAAAACTTGTAGGAACTTTGTATGTTTGAAATTCCTCTCCCTCTGTGAAATTGGGTTGATATTGGTCAGCGGGTTCCACATTTACCAGGAGTGCACTGACAAGACACACAGACAGTTATGGACAGTGCAATTGTATAAGCTTTATTTTCTCTAGAAACCAGGCTGTTAAAAAATCAACTGTAATAGAAAAAGCTTATCAATGTTTATGCTAAAGAATACAGCCCTTCAAAGAGTACAATAAGCGAATGAAACCCATGACATAAAATACTGTTGCTTTAAGAATTTGTGACCGGATGGTCTTTGTTAACATAACAAAGGAAAATTTTAAACCCAAATAGTTTCACTGATCACATCAACAAAAAGAAACCAGCCTCACAGCTGATACTGAACTCACAGCTGAGGCTGTGGTTCCACAGCAGCTCAGAAGAGTCTCCTCACTGCTCTGGTCCCATCAACCAGTAAATGAAAGGGGCCGGGGTGTGTTCCGTGGCCTCCAGAGCAAGTGGTGTGACCCTGGGTGCATCCTCCCAGCCACGCACTCTTCCTCCAGAGCAGGGTGACCCCTGCTGCCCTGCTGTACAGGAACAGCCCTCTCCTGTGTATTGCTTTGGGCTCCGGAGCACCATCCAGGAGAACGCTGCCATTGCCAGCCTCACTGGCTGTGCCAGAGCGTGCTGCCAGCCGAGCAGTTGTGTTTGGTTAGGTAGTTATACAGGGACGATCGTGGAACAGTGCTTGAACCCCGTGCCCTGGGCTTGCTGCTTGACTCCTGTGGCTGTCCTTTCCCCTGCCAGGAGTTGTATGTTTTTATGCCACCCCTTGTTCCTGTGATTCTGTGTTGAAACATTTCAGTTTACTAAGCTGGCCTAAAAATACGGCTAGCTGGAGGGTTAGCTGAGTGCCAGAGCCGCCTTGGGGAGCAGTTAGATGGGCTGAGGCTGTTATGGAGCAAACTCTTGTCAGCACGGGTGAGAGTGAGCTGTGCCTGAGAAGGAGAGGCTGGAACTCCCTGTGCCAGCTGCTCAGCAAAAACTAACGTCTTGCAACTACACACTGAAAGGCAGAAATGACGTAGTTGGTAGAGGAAGAAGAGCTCCTCAAATTCATTTTGCTGTCAGAGAAAACATCCCTGAACTATATCTGTCGTATGCGTGTAGCTGGTCATAATGCACAATGAAATAGTACCTGCTGAGCTGGAAGGGATGTAGAGGAAGGAGGTATGGAAATTAGAAAGCATTCCTTCTATTTTCATTAAAACATTTATAAATACCAAGAATACTCTTCCATGATTTTGCTGAATTGTTTCTTCAGTGCTTCAGTATTGTGTGCATTGTCATGTATACACTATGGCACGAAGGTAACAATTAACTTTCTTCCAAGTATTTGTTTGGTATTTAAGTTAAACTAGGTCTCCCCAGTATCTGGAAAATTCTCCCAAATTATGATGTGACCACTTTGTAATGTAATAAATTAACCACTGTCAAGATGACTTGCATTGCTTTGGAACGTGGTGTGGACATTTCTTATGCTGTGGGATTCCTGATGGAGAGTCTTTCCCCAGGTTTGCTCCTCATCCTGGGGAATGATTTGGAAAAAAATCCAACAACCGTGTAAGGTCACAGGTGATATCAGCACTTTTTGGTTTTGCAGTTTTCTCTGTTTTACAGTCTATAGATAAAGATTTATGGGATGAGCGTGGAGATTAGTGAACTTCAGCCGGCTCTGTTCCAGTCAGATTTACTAGTGTAGCATAGGAATCCATACCCCGCGATACAGATGTGCAGCCTCCCTCTTTTCTGACTCAAAAAGTCTCTCAGGTTGCCAGGTATGCTAAAATGCTGGCTGATTTTGCATGGGTTTTGCTTCAGAATGTCAACCTGTACCATACAGCATCAGTAATGCTGGTATTAATAGTTCTACAGCTCCTTCCTTTTTCTCAAACGTTAAGCTTTCCAAAGTCGGGCACTAGCCAAACACTGTCTTCTCACTCCACAGAGCAATTCCCTGCTTGTTTACAGAGCCATATCTGCTACTTTACGGCCATAAAGTAATTATTTCATTACATCTCACACATTTTAAAGTGGCAGAGATATGTTAGACCAAACTGGAGGCAATTAGTTTGTGAAATAAAAAAGTGAAATTCAGAGTAGAATCAAAGAACAATGGAAACGTTATAGTGTGTGTAGTGTGTATGTAGATCAGTTTTGGCTTACAAAATTTTTGTTTGCAACTTGTGCTTATTATACTTTATGTTGTTGGAATATTGACCAGGAACTTCCTATAACTTTCCACTGAGTAGCCAGTGAGGTTTGGTTTTTTCTCGAGGATTTTTCACCCAAAATAAAATGGGGAAAAAAAATTAATGAAAGAAAATAAAATGTGTAAGTTAGCCTTGTTGTGATGGGATCGGGTAGGTCCCTGAAACTCATCTCAGTTAAGTTTTTGAAACTGAATGAGGTTCAAGTGTATAGTGTCTTAATGTTATGTTTTAAGGTTATGTGTAAAAACATAATACCATTCACAAATCAGTAAAGCTGCTAAAACTTTAGCACTGATTTCCGTACCAGTTTTAACTTAGGTACATGCATGAACTAGCAAATTAATCTCAGAGACGGCAATTTATAAGAATGAAGTTTTCCGTGGAAGAAATAGGCCAGAACGGGCTATGAAAAAGTCAGATTTAAATCAGCATGTATATGTAATGGAAAATGCTTAGTTCAAAATTTGTATGGACAGTGACTGATAAAAATCTTGACTGTGGTGGCATTTTCCCCATTTTTAACAATAGAGTTGGCTGGTTTTTTATTTTTAAATCAGGAGAGACAGGTGGGAGAAGAGTGTAACAGCAGCCCCTTACAAGGTAGAGAGGGCACAGTTTAAACTATTCTAAAAGGTTTTGAAGCTGTATAGTGCACCAAGGAAAAATGTTTTCTGGGGCAATAAGAATCATATTATCATTTAAAGAGGTTTTGTCCTACAATAAAAATAGTCTGCTATTTTTAAGGCCAAAGGAGCAGCCAAAAACGTTATCTGGCCTTTTAAAAGATAGGAACCTGACAAAGTCCTGTGGAATATGTGATTGTGGTTCTGATCCCTCAGCAAGATTAAGGTGAAGTAGAGCGAGATGAGGTGTTCTGAAGAAGTTAGGAAAAATGCATCTCTCGGGTCTGTGTAGACCTTGCAAAAGTTACTGGCTTCTCATAACAAACACAGGAGTTACTCCATGGCTTTTGTAGTCCAACAAAGACTTACTTGGCCTTATTAATCTTGATTTTTTTTTCGGGTTTTTTTTGGGGGGTGTGTGGGTGTGTGTGTGTGTTTTGGGTTGGTTGTTTTTTTTTTTTAATTAAAAAGGTACCTAAAATGGATGAGATGAATGATTAATAGAAGTAACTAATTAGGATTTTTTTGTGGTTGGACAACATCCTGGAAGGTCTGTTCAGGAAGTGTTTAGCAACCTGTCTGTACCGCGGGTTGTAACAAGAGGGAGATGACTTCCAAAAATAGGCTTGCTGTGTGCCCAGCAGCATGGATTAAATGTCCAGAGAGCCTAATATGTCTGAAGACAGCTGGGCTGTTCCAGAACCTCAACAGGAACTGCGCTGGTTCTAGTGGAATTTGTTACCCGCTCCTCTAAAACTCCAGCATTGCAAACTTTTATTTCAAAACATCTCAGCTATTGGTGACCTCCGCAGTATCTGAAGATGACTAATGTAAATTCTTCTCTTGGCAGCATCACCGATTGTAAATAGTATCTTTCTTCAGCAGCAGATTTCCAGGTTCTGTTCTGAGATTAAGTCTTCTACAGTTAACCCAGCTCTCCATTTTTCTTCGTTGGTTAGTAGTCTGACCCAAACTGAAAAACTGCATTAATTACAAGCGTGTACACTCAGTCGCAAAGAGAAAAATATCTTGGCCAGGAGGGAATAAACTTTCAGTTCCAAATGCATATAATATAATCAAAACAAAGCCTTGCTAGCAAAGCAATGGCAAAACAATGGTGCCTGGAAATATGATTGCTAGAGCAGAAAAATAAAGTAACAGAAAATCTATTTTCTGTTAAGGCCAATTATAAAAAGCTGGTTTCATTCTTTGTCAAAATCTTTCTAAGAATACGTTTCTGTTAGGGGAGATGCTTAAGCTTTGGGAGCGTAGAACTACGTATGTGAGCCCAAGGCAGACGTACAGAGGAATCTTGGTTAAAACAAGGGGACCAAAGCCCAGGGTTTTCAAGTGTGATTTTATTTTAGATTGAAATTACTTGGTAACCTGAAAGATAGGGAGGAGAATAAAAGGTGCTTTCAATGAAACAAGGAAAATTTAGAGGTGCCATTTGCATTGCATCTTTGGTAGTTATAATTGCTAGCTATTGTTTTGATGAAACTTGTGGTTTCTTTATACATTTATCCAGATTTCATAACCAAGCACCAACATTTGAGTAGTACATATTGTGTGTTTTGCTACTTTTATAGAACATTGTCTTTTTATTTTGCTTTTACCTACACTATACCAGCGCTACTTCTAAACTTCTTTGAATGATGGTTTCCTAGTTAATAGTTGTCTCTCTAGAAGCAGTGGCAGAAAAACACACTCAAAGATTTGAGAAGAGTGATCAGTAATACAGTATGTTGCAAAATATGAACTACATCAGCTGGAATAACATGAAATTGCAGTAATTTTCTAGGGAAGGAGAGTAAGTTGGTTAAAGAAAGTCCATGAGTCTTTGAGGGGGAAAAGTCTCAGCATCTTTGAACTAACAAAAAGCATTTCCTTGAAGTTTGTAAAGTGCTTTGGGGCCTGTCTGAATGAAAGACTTTATCTAAAGTCATTTTCCTCAACTTTGTTGTGAATCCAGACGGGTATATCATCTCACTGGGGTTATTGTTTGTCCCGTATTTCTCTGTCCCCACCAGGCGCTGGCCTGTCAGCTTTTTGCCTGTTCCCCATGGGGACTCAGGCTTCTTTGTACGCTAGAGTAAGATCTTACGTTTCTTGAAAGCATCACTAGTACCATGTGAGTGGACTTCAGCCAGCTCAATGGACATGGCTTCTCCTTGGGATGTTTCTTCATACTTGAAATCTGGGTCACGTCACAGTAGTGAAATGTGCTGACAAGATACGACGTATTATTTGTTTAAAAGGAAATTGAAGAAAACATTTGTTCTTGGTTCCTCTTTCTGTGGATCTGCCCGCTCTGCTCCAGCTTGTATGTCCAGAAATATTTGAACAAAATGAAGATGTTTTCTCAGCAGTGAGGTCTGCGTTGTCTGAGCTGGTTGATGGTGGGACTCTTACCCTGCCACTGGTACCTCACAAGTTCAAACCCCGGCATCAGTTATCACAGCTGTTAAATTTGGTGACAGTTCACAGCTTTGTGTGCGTTGATCACGTACCCGTCTGTATCTATAGCATAAACAGCATGCATTGACGCTTTTGCTCAAAATCTAAAAAAAAAAATTAAAAAAAAAATTACTGCCTTCTTGACTTGTGTAAAAAGTGTTTCAAGAAAAGCTGTGGAAGTAATGCAGGAAGGATATTGTGGTTGCTAAGATCAGATATATTCCACAAAGTTTTTCGGTACACTTTGCTTTGCAGTGTGAATTTTTCATACTCGCTGGTCATCGACTCCATGATAACAAAAACTAACGGATGGGCACAGTTCCTCTGAGAGAAGGGAGCGCTTTTTGCCTGGCTTCGGCCCTTTGGAAGGGAGATGTACTGGGGCAGCAGAAAAAAATACTTTGTCAACATAGGCTGCGTGCACAATAGGAGGTTGAGATAATCTATAGCAGCAGAAGCTCTGTTGCGTAAAAAATGTTGAGGATCCCAACATAGCTGACACAAGTTTCATCCTTTCCTCTAGTCTTTCTATCTCACCTCTTAGGAGAAGCTCCCGGTCCCTCCCAGCGCCAGGGAGGGCAGCCAGGCGGGCTCGCACGCCCTCCAGCGCTGCGCATCCATCCCCCTTCTGTGGTCCTGGGCAGAGCACGGTACCCTGTGGGATCCGTAGGATTTATAGCATCTCTCTGATCTGCCTGGCGTTAGGTTGGAATGCTGCAGAAATTGATTGGATAGAAAAACAAACAAACAAACAAAATTAAAAAAAAAATAAAATTCGCCTACTGTGTTCCTGTCGCTCACGGAGTTACGCTCCTGAAGTGTGTTCACTTGTCTTAATCCTCTGCATCTGCAGTGTTCAGGCTTGGAATATATAGGTTTCAGTGGTGGCAATTCAGTGTTATTACAGAATGCCAAATTAAATCTAGAAATGGTTCAACGCTATAATTCTAAATTTTCTTGTCAGTTATCTCTTCCTATTGTTTGTCACTATTGTTCTTTTACCATCTTAAAACTTTTTCCTGAATCAAAAAGCCTTAAACCCTGCAATTATATGTGCCTCACCTAATTTTTCTTTTAATAGTTTCGGGAAAAATAGATAAAACAGTAGTACCATGTGTGGTGGGAAAATAAATCACCCCTAACTGAAGATTTCATAGAGGTATGTTCTTCTTTAGAAATATGAGTCACTTGCAGGAATTTCTTTCCTGTAGGTACATGGTACCTGCACCATGGAATAACAACAGTATTTACAGGGTAGTGAGCATGACAACTTGGGGGGGGCTCGGGAAAACGGGGAATTTATTGCAGCTGTAGCTTTTTCAGCTGCTGCTTTTTAATAGCTTCTTTATTTCTTATCTTCCTGTCTCACAAATTGTTTAATGAGAATTCCATTTAGTCCCTCTTTGCCATGTATTTCACTTTTGAAGAATGAGGTTTTTCTTTTTTTTTTTTGCCTTTCCCCCTGCTTTCTGGGTTTATTATTGATGCAGAAGGAATTAAAGAAAGAAGAGTTTTTTGAGGGTTTGAAATGTGACATGTATATAGTGCAGAAACGTGGCTTGAGTCTTTAAATGTTCAGTATATTTGTTATGAATGTATTCAGTTGACTTTGGGTTCATGACGTTGCGGTAGTGCTTCGGAATCAACTTTTCACGATGTGAAGGAATGCCACTGTTGCACAGAGAGAGGATTTCGAGCAGCAAGCTCCTGACAGAGAATCTGCTGGAAGGAGAATTGAAGTGCAGAAGTTGCTCAGGGCTGTTCTGTGCAATCCCACGTGCAGCGACCGTCCGGCCGCTCGCTCCCAGGCAGCAGCATCAGTCCGTCCCCTCGGAATGGGGCTGACTGGGAGACCCGGTTACACAGTCGCTTAGTCGGGCTCCTTGCCCAACGGCACGCTGTGGTGAAATCCCATTTGTCCGCGTTTGAGGAAGGAAATTCACGTACATGCTTAGACTTGATTATTTTGACTGAGAGAGTGTGTTAAGTCTTGTCTGGTTGATGCTTGTTTCAGAAAAGAAATACAAATATAATTCAAGTAAAAGCTGTCCACTGCCAAATGTATCAAGCGTTAGGAAAGCAAACTTCTGTCATTGAGAGGATTGTAGGTAACTGTTGCTAAGTCCATTAAAGATATTTATAGCCCGAGGCTTGATACCCAGGATGTGAAATGAGCCAAGGAACTCTCTGGCAATAGTGTACAGATGAGTTGAGTGGTTCCTTGCTGGATAAATACATATTCACCACTGGCAAACATTAATTTGGTTCATCTTCTGTCTGCCTGATATTTATTTCAGTTCTAGAAAACTCAGGCAACTTGTAGTATAGCAAATTTTAAGTAATATTTTCATTCTCACATTGGAATTTCACTAGTGTCAGTCTGCTTTCAATGTTTTACAATTTTGTCTAATTCTTTTTTACACACGCTTGTTTTTAGTGTAGTCTTGTTTAATTCCTACCCAGGACATGACAGTCATCTTGGATTTCTCACCAGAATACTTTAAAAGACTGCTGTTTTATAAAATCACATTGCAGGATGTTTTCCAGTTTTTCAAAATGTGTAAGCAACACTTTAATGAATGTGGTTTACATCTTTGAATATACCAAATACCGTTATATTTTACTGTTCATTTGCTTAATTCCTAATTCCCTGTGGTAAATGGCTATCTATGGTCAACCAAAAGCTTGGATTAGTTCGGTGTAACTCTCTTCTTACCTTCCAGAGTGTTTTGAACTAGGCAAATGAGAATTAAGACTCTGACTTGTGCACATGTTTATATACTCAACACAAATATTTCAGGGAGTCGTGACTATTTCAGTTCTGTGCAATACACCCTTTCCAGAGAGTTCATAGCACAGGTGATTGAAAATTCGTTTCTGTGGTTGACTTAACTTGAGACCACGGTTATGAGGGGCACAAAAGCGTTACAGTACAGAAAAGGCTTAAGAGCAGCAATGCTCGGGTCTGAGCTTTGGTGTTTAGGTTGGAGTGTCCTCCTCTTGTGCTCTGCAGAGGGACCTGGACAGGCTGGATGGATGGGCGAAGGGCAATGGAGAGAGGTTCACCAAGGCCAAGTGCCGGGTCCTGCACTTGGGTCACACCAACCCCATGACCGCTCAGGCTGGGGGCAGAGCGGCTGGAGAGCTGCCTGGTGGAGAAGGACCTGGGGGTTCTGGTCGACAGCCGGCTGAAGCAGTGTGCCCAGGTGGCCAAGAAGGCCAACAGCATCCTGGCCTGTGTCAGCAATAGTGTGTGGCCAGCAGGACCAGGGCAGTGACCGTCCCCCTGTACTCAGCACTGGTGAGGTCCCACCTCGAGTGCTGCGTCCAGTTTTGGGCCCCTTACTACAAGAAAGACATTGAGGGGCTGGAGCGTGTCCAGAGATGGGCAACGGAGCTGGTGAGGGGTCTGGAGCACAAGTCCTGTGAGGAGCAGCTGAGGGAGCTGGGGGTGTTCAGCCTGGAGGGGAGGCGGCTGAGGGGAGACCTTCTCGCTCTCTACAGCTCCCTGAAAGGAGGGGGTAGCCAGGGGGGGTCGGGCTTTTCTCCCGAGGAACAGGCGGTGGGACAAGAGGAAACGGCTTCAGGTTGTGCCAGGGGAGGTTTAGGATGGATATTAGGAAAAATTTTTTCACCAAAAGGGTTGTCAAGCATTGGAACAGGCTGCCTGAGGAAGTGGTGGAGTCGCCATCCCTGGAGGGATTTAAAAGAAGTGTAGATGTGGTACCCACCTGTTTGCCCCAAGACATCAGGGCCACTTTGAACCCCACGCTCTGTCGCAGTCAGTACTCTGGGAATGGAGCCACGAGTGACTCCCTGCTTCTCTCTGTCCATCTCTGGACCTCTGTCCTGTTCAGCTCTCCAGAATACCCTGGCTCAGGAGGCTGTGGGATGTCTACCTGTGTCACTGGAGTGAGTGCTGTTCTCTCTTTCTCCAGCGCCTGCTCTGTTGCGTTACTTGGATGCCCATTGATGCCATTTATAAACGGACTGAACTGGCATAAAAACGCTGGTTGGCTCGGTTTGCCAGCCTGGTCTCTGAGGAGGAGACAAACTCCAAAATGAGTGTGGGAAAGAAATGAGGAGGGAGCAGGAGCAAGCCGCTGGTTCCCTCATGCCATCTTACCATGCCTTAAAATACCTTTGAGAAGTTTGCTCTGGTGATAGCATATTCTTGTACCTTCTCTCCTATATCCTGATTTTATTCCCCTTCTCCCACTTCTCAGCTTCTCAGCATACTTATGGTTCCTGTACCCAAGGGACCATGGTGGGAATAGGCTGCCTCGTTGCTCGGTTCCAGTGCTGGGCTTCCCGGCAGGAAGGATTGCAAACAAAAATACACTCAACCTGTGGAATTCGGAGAAGAATGGTCGGCCGTCCCTGGTGGGACAGGGCTGGGGTGTGGGAGGTGTGAGGGAGCCTGGCATGCCCGTTGGAAACCAGTTGACGCTGGGCTGGTTGAAGTGTTTATGACACTGCTGTCTGCGCTCCGCTGCTCGCTTCTCTGCCCTAGAGATTGCTGGCTGCGAGCTAACGTGTGTCTCGTGCAGTATACAGATTGAGGGATTTCAGAGAGTTATAATTCAACCAAATTAATTCCTAAACAGGTTGATAATATTGCTAATAAAATTCCCTTTTCAAAGCATGGAGGGACTAGAGCTCCTTGGAGAGTTTTAAGAATATTTTTAACATGGCAAAACAGTGTTATTTTTCTCTAACTTCATTCCAACAAATTGCTAACTATTTAACTTGAAACATTGATATATTCAAAGTATTTGGTTTAAAAGTTTTATGGCCGTTTTCTGTCTCAGGCTGTATTTCCTGCTAGGGCTGTGAATTAGTTCTCCCACATGCAGGAACGCTGAGGAACCTTAAATGTAATTGTTCTTTTTTCAGCCACCTAGGATAATATGATTTTGGTAAGTCACACTAACTCAAAGTGCAGGATTTAATCCACACAACGCTGATAAAAAAATAATGCGTTCCTCAATATTTCTGAAGTGAAAGTACATTATATGTTTTAAGGTATCTTGATAATTTCTTCGATTTTATAATGTGGTCCTCCTGATTTGTACAGCAGTACAATAGGAGCGTATGTCTATTGTTGTGGATCCTTCTCACCTAAATCATACCCAAAAAATTAATCTGGCAGCAGTTTGTAAGAAAGAAAAGTTGAGATGCAAGTTCTGATAAGAGGCATATTTATTTTACATCTTTGTAAAAGAATGCTATTTTTATCTTTTTATTTTTCTAGTGGCAAGGAGTAGGAACAGAAAATTGGATTAAAGTCTTTGGGGATTCTTTTCATTATTTCTCTGCATTGCTTTTTTCCACATACAGTAGATTCTTTTAAATGAAATGCAGATTTTATTGCAAATATTAATAACGAAGGGATACTCATATGGACTCCAAGTTTTAATGCGTCTGTTACTAGAGGGCGCAAGATTATAAGGAACCAGTTTTTATAAATTTAGCCTATGGTTTCTGTTGGTTTTCCTTAAACCTGAAGTATCACCCGCTTTTGCTGTAGTTACTTCAGTCATTTAAGAATCTTGACTTGTCCTTTTCCTGTCTGTAAACAGTTGTTGTATCAACTGCGGATGGAAAACGCTGGACTTGTTTGTATGAAAAATGAAATCCCATCTTTGCTGGCAGTTAAAACAAGTATTACATGTAACTAAAGTATTTCACTCTTCACAATACCAGTTGTGTACTTTTTTGCTAAGTCTTCTAAAAATCATGTCCGTAGTTATGTTTTTCATTCTTATTTCATTTGAGATTGAGGTTTACCTGATGGCCAACAAATTCAACTGTGTACAGTTTTTGGACTGTTTCTTAAAAATATGATCGCAGTATTTCTATGTTTGTGAATTATATCTGTGCCACCATTGTCTTTTCCTAAACAAGACAGCTGTTGTGACATTACTTATATTTTAAATGTTCTAGATTATTTATTCTGTCTATTCAGCAATAAGATCGATGCCAGATGCACTTCAGAAAGGCAGATACTGGTTCCTATAGTGATAAGCAGATGCTTTTCTTTTTAAAAAAAGTTGCTTTTTGTCATGGCTTCAGCTAGGGAATGCATATTTCTCTCTTACCAGTATTTCTGCACATTAAAACTCAGATGGATTTCTTGCTACTTCTTTTCTCTGTGGTTTTAGGCAGATGAGTAGTCCCATTCAGATCAACCTGAGTATGAGCTTCAGTCAACTGAAGAAGGCACGTCCCTCGGAAAAGCAGTTACATTTATGCACAAATTTGACTATATCGGCAGTCCAGCTGAGGGCTGGAGATAAATGAGACAGATTCTCTGGGATGGCCTTTCACTCTGCTGTAATAAATGTTGCCCTTGCATGAGTCTTCCTGTGTCTAATCTTATTCCCAAATAAAGTTGTGTTGAAGATCAGTCGTAGGTTCCTTTGTTGGACTGCTGCATCCTCACCCATATTGAATGCATAGTCCCATTTACGATTTCTTCTTCTGTGAACACTTGACACAAATTTAGATTTGTGCCTTATCTCAAATTTCATGTAGAGACTTAAAATGAAGTATTGTGAGGAGCACAGAGCTGGGAAGGACTGCCTGGGTCATTGAGTCTAGTCATTTGATGCTGAAGACACCAGGCACCACACAACCCTTTTCATCTTGAAAGCAGGTAGATTTTTTTTGTTCCTACTACTCCGATTGGAGGTTACGCAGAAACCTCGTTGATCTAACGGTTAGATGTATCCATGGCCAGGTTATATTCATTTGTTCTTCTGCCAATGTTATGCTTTAACCTAAATAGCTGTTCTCTTTGATTTAAATTAAGCCATATATATGGATGTAAAAGCTCAGTGCATCAGAACACTGTCAGTCTTACATAAGTTTTTGAATTCGTGATTTCTTCAATGACTAAGCATTCTTGCTTTTCGCCCTTTATAGCTTTACATGTGTAACACCTGAAAATGAGGCTGAGAACGCGGAAAGCTTCTCAGCAATCGAATCAAATTCACACACAACGTGCTTTGAGGGCGAAGAGGAAACACTCGGAGGTGGAGGAGAGCTTACCTGGTGGTGGAGGGAAACCCCAGAAAAATGAAACCGGCTTGTTGTCTTCAATCAAAAAGTTTATTAAAGGAAGCACACCCAAGGTACGCCATCAGTGGGTTTCTTCTTTTGTTTTTTAATTAGGTCATACTCAGTTAAATTCCATTTAAAACATTTCTGTTAAGAATAAATAAATGTAATGTGCTGGAAGCAAAACATTCTTGTAAAGAATGGGAAGGCACGAGGTACCTGTGATAGTTGTGTCAGGTAACAGAGATTTTAAAAAA
>VWZL01003016.1:373742-401699 GCA_013396915.1 Stercorarius parasiticus | reverse complement strand
AAGTCGACCTTCCAGCCCTACGGGAGTCAATTGTAGGTGTACTTAAGACAATCCAATAAATCACAAGATTTAGTACCTAGGTATTTCTTTGTGAAAATACTAATAAATTCAGTGGATTTTAAATTTCTGGTTTAAGGATTCTCTGAATTTGGGAGTTACCAGTACTGGCAACTAAGAAAAGCAAGGCTGTAAGCATAAACTTGCTTAATATTTTTAGCCTTTTTAATCAAAATTGTTTAGGAGTCCATCAATCAATAAAGGTCTAACCCCACAAATTCAACTATCGTGGACTTGCTAGGACTGCTCAGTGTGTTACTGCAGTGAAGGCTGCCCTATGTGTGTATATATATATATATATTACTTTGATAGGCTCAATATAACCTTGCAATTGCTTCAAAAACCTGTGGGTTTTTTTCTGTAAAGAGAGGCCAATTAAAAAAACCAACTTCATTCACTCCCAGCAGTCCAGATATTGACATTACGGAGCTGTACATTTTAAAGAAGAGTAGCCAAGAAGTCTTAACTAAATTAAAACATATCCCAAATTAACTATATGATAAATAAAAATATGATATGAATTCAGAAGTATTTTCTGGTTTTTGAACTAAGTGTTGAAATGATAATTTTCTAACAAGCTGAAGTTGAAATAATTTTAATTAAAGTAACGGTATATTCTTAAATTGTGAAAAATATAGTGAAATTTAATATTTCATGGCATGTGTTAATTACCTAGCATAGAAACATTGAGGTGCCAGCAACGAAATGCTTCAGTTAAAAATACGTGGTTAAATCTGCTTACGTTTTGTTTTTCATTTAAGTGGGACAATGAATGTATTTTACGTTCAGCATCTATATTGTAGCTGCAAAACCACTGCAAGAACATGCTGAAATCCAAGCAAAACATTTTACATTGGAATTTTAAGATAAGGGAAATATGTCTGGTTTTCTTTTCCTTTGTCTCTTTAAGGTTTTGTTAACTTTCTCTCTTCCCCTCTTCTTTTCCTCTCCCAAATCTTTGAATTACACTTCATTCTTTTTTTTTTCCTTGACAGTTTTTTTTAATAGAAAATGTCCACATTTTTCTCTGGTTTCCTTTCATGTCCCCTCCTGTGCCTGTAGCAGGACTTGGAGTGGTTCCAGCGGCATTAGCATGGCACGATACTGATACTGCCGGGCTACCTTCCAAAGCGTTAATGACTTAACAAAGTAGTCTTGTGGTTGCCACGGAAACGTTATAACTCTTTGAGATAGTGTATGTGTACAACTTGCATAGTAGTTCGTTCATGGGTATGCTAAAATCTAAATCCCCACTGAGGTTATATGGATTTATGGCAGTAGATGTCTTCACAGCAAGTATCTTGACAATTTCGATTATAGTCATAGGTCATTTATCTGATACTGTAAAGGTGCCGTGTTAGAAATGTTCCTTAAACAAAACCTGCACAATCGTGATAGCTCTTTAGTTAGGGAAACCAGAGACTGAAATGCGGATGGTGGTAGGTCTGATCTTGAGGTCTTCTGCGAACTCAGGGTCCCTGTGCAAGTCAGCAGTAGTATGGAATGTGCAACAGCATTTGTACTTACACACTGACAAATCTGGTATGCCAGAGAAGCTGATCGACGTATGCCTACAGGAAGTACTATTAAAATCGTTAAATGTTAACATTAGAAACACTGTAGAACTTGCTGTTGCAAGTTCCTCTAAACTTGTTCGATTTTTGGGGGTTCTGGCACTGTCATAAATTGCATTGTCTTTGAACGTGTTGTCATTACTTCCAGTCTCAGTTTAGGCCATTCCCTAATACAGATGTGGTTTCTGAAAACAACCTAAAAGCAAACAAAATGTTTATGTCAGCGTGGCATTGCCATGTTCCCTATGGCACAATTATTGGTTAGAATAGGTTATATTGGATTGAATAGAATCATAGAATTAAACATACCTTTTATATGTATTTATATAATGAACTACTTGAATTCTATCTCTGCAATAAAATTTTGAGTGTATAAACCAAACAGCACAATAACTTTCTAGGTATTTCACCTTTGAATTCTATTAACTAGTACAACACGGGCACAGCAGCATGGGCTTTCCCACCACATCATGGGAGCTGCTCTCCTGGACCAGATCTAGTGAATTCGTTATGCCTCTGCTGATACCATCAGCCAGATTCCCTCTTGCCACTGTAGTTTTTGTAATGTTTCTACCCTTGTTTTCCATAAAGCAGAATGAGAGCACAACTCATTTTACGAAGGCCAGTAGATAGCTTTTAGAAGTTAATTAATTTCTCCCATTTTCCCCCTGGTGTTGAACATTTGAACAAATGACCTAGAAGATGAGACACCTTCTGTTCTTTTATCTGCTCAGTGAGCCATCCGTTTTCTCTCGTTATATGGATTTATGGTATACACAGTGCTATTAATTCTAAGTGGCAGGAAGTTGATTGTTCTCACCGAGGTTGTTGGTCAAGGCTATTGCCAGTAGGAAGCTTTGGGGATCAGTGGTTCACTTGTCTTCTGATAAGGCTGTCAGTACATTTCCAGGTTTGTTAGTATTTTTTGGCTACTGTACTGTTAGCATGGGCTTTAGGTGAATTTTTCTAAAAGATCTATTTACTTTGTTTTTTGGAGCACGCGAACTGTTTTTCTTTTTTCTTTTTAAAGATGTGAAACTGCTGCTCCAGAAAGGTAATATTGTAATTCTAAAATTGAAATTTTAATTAACTTTGATGTGGTCTGTAGCCTTGCTATTTATTTTGATATTAAATTCAATTCGTTTGGCATTGTCTCACAGCTTACATTTTAGCGTACTCTATATGGTCATGCTTTAGATTTCAGATTGCCATTTTATTGAGTTGTAGTAGGTGCTTTGGGGAAAAAGGGGAGGAAACCTGTCTTAAATGTTTCCTACATATATACTCATGCACAGAAGATACGCAAAAACGTTTGGTTCTATATCATTCATCTAAGTGCCATAGGGGAGAGCAAGCATTTACCTAAAGGTAAGAAGAATTGTTGGGTCGTAGTCCTTGCTTACAGCATTTTAACAGCCAAGTTTTGCCATGTGCTGTCTGATATGGGTTGAATAGCAGCAAGTTCCATACAATTTAGCAAACCACTTCACGTAGAGAGCGTGCTGGAGAATTTCACATTGGATATTGTTGTGTAGTTTACTTCCTGTATATTTAACAGGCAGAGAAATCCAGTTCCAGATCATTTTAGTTGCCTTGTCTCTACGTTTCACCAACTCCGTAGCAATTAAGTACATATAAATTGTCTATCCAGTGAAATAGTACTTAAAGACTGTTTTTCTACTACAGAAGTTCCAAATACAGTTTTCTTTCCCAGTACTTTGCTATTTAGCTTGAGTTGTGTCAGTTTAAATGAGTTTAAAATTCCATCTGGGCAGATACATGTTGCCTGTTCTGCCTCTGGAACAATAGATGGATCTTTTGTGAAACTTTCCCTAAGAGTTAACGTTTTCTGGTGGTATTCAGTGGGGAAAAGAGGCACTATTCAGAATGTTTCCTTTTTCCCCTTTTCTGTTTTAAGGAAGAAAGAGAAAATCCTGCAAAAAGAAGTAGAATTGAACGGGATATTGATAACAACTTGATTACATCCACACCTCAAACAGGAGAAAAGCCTAATAAACAGATCTCTCGAGTACGACGGAAAAGTCAAATGAATGGAGGTTTGTAAATACTCTGGTCCTACGTTGATGCGGTTGAATGGTGATTCCATAGTCTTACAGCTGTTAACTAATATAGGACATCTCGTCAGTGGCGGAGGTTATTAAGGGTGTTGTGATTGACTTCAGTGAGAGCAAAGCTGAGCTCATAGTAGCAAAATAAGATTTCTAAGACTGTAAGCAACAGTTCCGACATTACTTCTCAGACACATATGTTGTATCTTTGTAAGAACAACTTGGATATGTGATCATGACCAGCTATTTTGGAACTAATTTAGCTTTTTTTTTTTTAAAGTATTATTCTAAAAAGCCAATGATAATTTTTTGATTTAGATCTTCTACTGTTTTGTCACAAAAAAGTGAAATATGACTTCCCAACTCATGACCTTTGTGGAAGTAACCAGGTGTCCTTAGATATCGAAAGCATTTGTCAAACACAGACAGGTTTCTGTCATAGAATCATAGGAAAATGCGGATTGTAAGGGACCTCTGAAGGTGATCTGGGCCAGTCCTGCTGCTGCCCTCGCAGCGGTGTGGATCCAGCTTGGAGGGAGATCTGGCTTTGGAGTCAGAGCCTCGTCCGGTCAAGTTTTGAGTATCTCTAAGGATGGAGATTCCACAACCCTTTCCTGGTGTTTGACCACCTCCCCATGAAAATTGTTTCTTTTTGAATATCTCTAATACATGATAAAATGGTCAATGCCATTCAAAGTATCAGCTGTGGTTCCAAATCTGACTTCAAAAAAACATTTTTTAGACAACTTTTCTAAAGAAACAAGACTTGTGTGATTGTACTGCCTGTCAGTGTTCCTTTACTCTCCATTCCCCCAAGAACTTTGGAATCCACCATCTGGTTTCTGCCAGGTTTGTCAGCAAGGCAGAGCTCTCAAAGATTTCAGAGTCCAACAAGGTTAGCAAAATTGGTAGCAAAGTAGAGGATAGAGCTCCAAATGGGTGACTTCAGCGATGGAAAGGTTCCAGCGTGAGAGACTTACCTGTTTGGTTGTTGTCAGGTGTCTGTATAACAGCATGGTTTTAGGAGAAACCCCTTTTTCCAGTATTTGCTACTGTTAATTAGGGATTTTTGCCTCCTGGAGAGAGAATGGAGATGCACCCACTTATAGTGTGATGCAGACAATGCTCAAAGATGAAACTATTGGTTAGATCAAGTGTTGTGAGCTGCGCACACAGAGCGCACTGAACCCATGTTGCTGTTAACAGCGACGGGAAGTTCTTGGGTAAGATTCTCCGTATTATGAAGGCAGGGAGCTGCAGCTGGCCCGGCCCTTTTAGATGGAAGCGCTAGGAAGTGTGAAGTCCTTGTGCCGCTCCATCAGGCTCAGCTGACAAAAGGGTTCTCAGCTCGTGTGCACAAAATATATTTGCTACTTCCATATGGACAGATGTCTCAAAGACTTGTTCCTGTGAAGTAAATAACTTCTCTTTCGTTTCAGTCTCCGAGCTGTGTCTTGGATCGCAGCCATGAGATGGCAATTTTTACTTCTAGGATGTACTTTACTGTAAATGCACATTTATAGAGAACCTTAATTGTTATGTGTTACGTTTGTAATGTGAAGGTTTATTTAATTCTGTGTCCTTGGTTACGTGTGGTAACAACTAAAAATTATTTTACTTCATAATTGTATTTATGCATCTGTGTGTGCGTGTGTATATATGCGGAGAATAGGAAACTATGGACTCGATCGTGTGAAGTTTGGAGGTTCAGCCAGTGGAGTTCCGCGGCCTCTTTCTCTTGTTTCCATCTAGTGGAGTCCCACTGATAGTGACAGCTGCTCGTTGGGAGAGGCGCGCAGCGGCTTAAAGTCTGTCTGCCGTCGTCAAGCCCATTCAAAGCATTTAAACTTCTACTATTTGTTAAACTACAGCATACTTTTATAAAAAATGAGTGCTTCCTAATTTGAAGGGTTAAACTTAAGATGGTGTTGAAAACTGACATGTCGTTTTTATGTTGATAGAAAATTGCTAACTCTTTTTTTTTTTTTTTTTTTTAATGAAGTACTTAGGCTGATTTTTTTGTTGACCCAATTCAACCGTGAGCAAGAGGGATCTTTCCTATAGTGAAAACGGTAACAATAAAAGAGAGGGTGTAACTGGGAAACAGAAGCATGGTATCATACTTCATAACTTTTCTTTTACAGAAGCTGGAAGTTACGAAATGACAAACCAACACGTAAAGCAAAATGGAAAATTAGAAGATAATCCTACCACTGGCAGTCCCCCACGAACTACGTTACTGGGAACCATATTTTCTCCTGTTTTCAATTTTTTTTCACCAGCAAATAAAAATGGTCAGTATTATTTAAAAAGCCAGTAGTGTTAGAGCTCAGAATGATGGATTTTTTTTTTTAAGAAACAGCTGTTTGAAGTGGCAGTACGCTTTCCATTCTGATTTACAGACCAAGAGGTACTACTACCAGATAAAAGGCTTCCTTAATTCTTAGAAGGGTTGATCATTAATAAAAGAAGCAATAAGTTTATAGGCATTAGAACATTTATTTCATAGGGTAAGTATCTAGCGATGTACCTTTTATTTAAAAAAACAAACAAAAAACCCAAAACAAAACCTGATATTAATTTCCTTGTCTGAAACATAAAGACATTTGTCATGGTCTTCATTTTGGTTCTTATTTTTGTGACATGAATCAACTGCAGCCACCTTCAGTTATTCTGAAACTTCTGTGTGTGCAGTTAATAATGACGAGGAGTATTCTGATGGGTAACTCAGGTTAAAGATACTGACCACGAGTGTACCGACATCTTCATTCAGGAACATCAGGATCCGATTCTCCAGGACAAGCTGTTGAAGCTGAAGAAATAGTCAAACAGCTCGACATGGAGCAGGTGGATGAGATCACTACAAGTACTGCAACGTCAACCAATGGCGCAGCCTACACCAGCCAGGCCGGGCAGGTCCGATCCGCCGTCAACAACGGGTTAGAAGAAGTGGAGGAAACAAATGACCGCGACCTGCCACCACTCACAGGTAAGAAATGTGTGTTTGCCTTGGGCTCAAGTATTGAAGCTGTATGTAATTTGCACTCTTAGGGAAATCCTAGCACCTGCATTTTGTATAAATTAATATTTCACATTTGCTTAGGGCATGCAGACAGTATTAATATTGGGGTTTATGTTTAACAGACAAATCTCTTTTATGCACTAAAGACACAGTTTTGGCAATCTCATCTATTCCCGGTATAACTCAGTTGACCTCATAACATTTCTTCAATGAAAACAAAGATTCCAGAAGAAAGGCATTTTTATTAATATCGAACCTTTCCCGCCCCCACTACCCTCCATTAAAAATGCACACCCTAGAGCTGCCGATCACCAAAGAGAAATCTGCAACATTTGGGTATCTTATCTTAGAACAACATGGTGAGGTGAATGAGAAACATGGAGATCCTATATTAATTTTCCACGTTTTTTTCAAAAGACTTACCATACATCTTTATGTTTGACAAAAATTATATCCATAACATTCAGCTTCTCCTCTCTGTGGACGGCCAGCATCAAATGGTTAGCAGCTGCCCAAATCCTCCCCAGACCCTCAGAGCATTGGTGGCTAAGTAGCACTGCGGGCTCTGAGGACTCCTGTCAAGGAGGCAGGTTTAACCTCTAAGCGGAGGGGCTGGTGATGCCCAGGTGGCTTCCTGAGGAGCTGTGCGGGCGGCTTCAGGTGAACGTGGAGATGGAGGGCGTGGAGCTGAAGGGAGATTTTTTTTTTTCCCCCCACTGTTGTTTGAAGCACTCGTGTATAAAGTGCAAATTTTCACTTTTAAAAACTGCACTAATAAGACTAGCTCTTGTGGTTTTTTTGTTTTATTTTTTGTTTTGGTCATTTTCGTTGAATTTTAGCACCAGTATCTCCAGACAGTGGCTACTCATCAGCTCACGCGGAAGCCACCTATGAAGAAGACTGGGAAGTCTTTGATCCGTAAGTGCTGATATTTGTACTGAAAATATTAAATCGATCATTTTGGGTATTGGATGAAAACATTTTTTGAGTTGGAACATTTTTATATTATGATAATGAATTCCAAAAGCTCTTAAATTTAAAAAATAAGTATATTGATGTGGGATTTTTTTCAATTTAAAATACTTATTTCTTGTGCAGCCTTAAATATTTGAAATATTAACTAGGGCTACAACATTACCAGTTAAATAATGTGTGTACATTTCTACACCTCAATCTGTATTCTTTTCAGGTATTATTTCATCAAACACGTTCCGCCACTAACAGAAGAACAACTTAACAGGAAGCCAGCTCTTCCACTGAAAACAAGAAGCACACCAGAATTCTCGTTAGTTCTAGACTTGGTAAATATCTTTATAAACACGTACCAAAAGCAGGGGGTATGTAGTGTTTCATTTATTTCGTTTGTTGCTGAAATTAGTAATGCTTGCTTTAAACAAAAAGCCCTTGTTGAATGTTACACAATTTTCATAGTATTTTTAGTTAAAGATAGTCCGCATTTAAGAAAGAACATTAATAGCGGCAGGAATAGAACGCGTGCTGTATTTGTTGAATACTTAACATCCTGTTAAAAAAAAAGCAAAGCATTACAATTTCTATCATCTCAAACAAAGAATTATATGTTCCCATAAAGCTTCCCTGTATCCACTGTGGAAAAAAATGAGATGTAATAAATAGGAAAATTCAGCTTTGTATGGCTTGTGTCAAGATTGATCAAGAATGAATCTTTTAATTCTTAGAACATTCTTATTCTTACAGGGCACAAATCCACTTTCTTAAATATTCACAGAGAATACATTTGTCTTTTATAATAACTTCTTTCAGTCTCTGTTTCAAAAATTGTTTCAGACGCTGTTAAGGATGTCAGGAACATGATTTTATCATGAGCAATATCAGTTGGCGTGTCCTCTAGTGATCGTATGATTATTCAAATGGACAGGTGCAGACCTGGACAGAATGACAGGATAGCCTACAAAATTAAAATATCTTCCTATAATTATGCCCCTAGCACACAATTCGAAGTGAAATTTTTCAAACACTGCGAAAATAATGAAATGTATAATTCATTCTTAGAATTCTTCAGTCTTGACAGCACTTACACAAAAATAAATTTTCCAGACTAAATAAACCTACCTTAAAATGAGCGTAAAAATCTAGAAAATGACTTCTATTTTTAGCATTCTTTTCACAATCTTTTCTTTCTCTTATACCATTTTTTTTTTTGCTAGGATGAAACATTAGTGCACTGTAGTCTAAATGAATTAGAAGATGCTGCACTCACTTTTCCAGTCCTTTTTCAAGATGTCATTTACCAGGTAATCAGTGTGCATAGAAAAATATATAACTTTTTATTATGTTTAACATAGGAGTTCTTGCTGTGTGTATTTGTTATCGTCGTGTTTAAAGAGAGATAAGTAACTGTCTGGCATTGAACAACTGTTTGGGTTATAAACTGCAGGTGTCGGGGTTTGCGGGGTGGCTTGTGCTGCATCAGAAATCCTGCGGAGCACCGTTTGCTGCCGCCACATCCTGGTAACGTCGGTCACTGGTTCCAGTCGTAAACATTCATTGCCGAGAGAGCGCGACTGGTCTGTGCAGCATTGGCTGCAGCCGCAGCCTTTCTCCTTGCCGGCAGGTGGAGGCAGGAACACTGACTCTGCGGCCAGTGGCCTCTCCCGGGAGCAGCTTCCCAGCGGCTGTGAACTTCCTTCCCTGGCAGGGCAAGCCCGTCCACGCCTCTCCATCCTCTCTTTCTATAGACAAGGCATCTTCAGAACCTGACACGAACTAGCTTCTGTCCCGCTCGTTGGTCTCGCTCTAGGCTTTGCCGGTGCCAGTTTTCCCTCTTTTTTCCCCAGAGGGAGTCTGCTGGGTCCTTCGAGTGATTTGTGATTGTCTTGTGGAGACTGGTAGGGTTTTGTTCTGCTTTAGGAGGTGGTGTTAGTTGTGTGGTTTACGTTGACGTACCATAGAGGAAGCACGGGAAGGAGGAACTCTCTTCCAGCAACTGCCAAAGATGCTGCACTGACCCAGGCTGTTGTTCTCAGGTCCTTTTGTGTGATGTACCTGGGAGTAGCAACAGCTTCCCCACCATGTAGTTCGCACGATATGGGACCCCACTCTAGTATCTTTGGAGAATGAGCCAGTCATCAGGCACCTTAAAAGGACACTTGTCCAGGTATTTTTCCTGATTTTAAAAATGTTTTTCTTTGCAGTTTCGTATTAAAACCCTTGGAATCTGAAAAGATGAAATAATTTTTAGACATGGGTTTATCTTACCTCTTATTTGGTGATGGCCATGCACAGTTTCCTCCAGGCCGAACTTGGAATGAGCCTTAGAATTACTTCTTTGGAGGTTCTTGACACTGCTAACAGAATCAGGAAGACTAAAGCTTCACTTTTTTCCCTTCCTTCTCTTAAGAGATCTCAGTATGATTTGACTGTTTTCTGCCTGGAACTGCGGTCCTTCCAGTGATTGTTTATGCTGAGATTTAACTGGGATTTTGCCTCTAGGAAATTGAAGTCAATGGAAGGAGTGACTTACAGTATTTCTGAAGCTTTATTTAAGGGCATTGTACACAGGGCTGTGTGGCCCTCGATACAGAACAGTTACTGTGAGGGTCCTGGAGACATTTTCTCTTGGCTCTCTCTAGAGTCTGGCCTGGATTTGCCAAGGAGCAACAGCTTCTTGCAGCCTTCAGAAAGTCGGCCGCTGTCCTTGAGCACGCTCTCCTGGTTGCTATATTCTGTTTTGCTGATTTTATATCGCACTGGACACTGACAAAACGGTCACCTCTTACTAAGTAACAGGTAACAAGCAAGACAGATATTTGAGGCGTATAATTAAGTTCATGTTTAACTAGGGTATAATATACAAAAAGACAATCTTCTCCTACGATGAAAGTTGAAAAGAAGTTGGTTGGTATTTCATACCCTTCTTAGCATTTTTAGTCAATGATTAGCTATTTATGAGCATTTAAAATGTATTTTTTTGCTTATCAATTTGACCATCACCTCTGGAATAGTCCTGTATTAATTCCACATCTCCGTATTTCAGTTTGAAAGGCATTTCAGCTGGCAGCAGAGAAGCTGTCTGAGCAAAGTAGAAGTCAGCAAGTTACTATATATAAAGTATTGTATAATATAACCCGCTGAAAACAGTGCTAGATGCGAAAGAGACGTTTCTGAAGATGTTTTCCATTAGTATCTAAATATGTAGCAGTTTCCTGTAGGCTTTCCAGAAATATGAGAAAATTACCTATTAATTATTTCTTAAAGAGTAGAACCTAGCTCAGCATTCATTTTCCTGCTGAATATCTTACCTTTCTCGCGTTAAGTCTGACTGATTCTGCAAACGCGAGCTGGGTTTGTAGCATTTCAGTTTTCTTACCCATCCAAAGGCATGAAGCCAGTGCTCGTGCAGGAACAGTGCGATGATAAACCAGGCACTTGGCGAAAGATGCTCCAGAAGTGGCTGTTGTAGGATACTACAACAGGAAGAATCAGATTGACTTGGCTTCTAGAAGGTCTGTTATTAAATACAGCTAAACTCCATTGGCCTGTGGGTCGAGCACAAGTTTCACGGCCAGGAACTCAGCTCTGTTGTTGCTTGTTTCAGTGAGAGTAAGCGATGGTCTGCTTTTAAAGAAAGGTTTCTAAAAATACGAGCTTGTTTGCTAAGGAAGCAGATTACTTGGAAGTTACTTCCCACAACTTACCCCGAGTTATGCGGAAGAGAACAACTAATTACTGTCTCAGGATAGAGCAGTGTTCTGCACACTTAAAAATTACCATGCGATTCCAGCACTGACATACAGGGTCTTTTCTAAACCTTTGGATGAGTCACTTACCGATTTCTGGTTAAAAAAATAAAAAAAAAATTAAAAAATCTGTGAAATGGGTACAGCTGGGCTTACTTACGTCAGGCTTTTGAAACAATGAATTTGTTTGTGTTTTCTTGGTTGGAAAAAATCTTTAAATTATGCCGGCGTTTAAGTTTTGGACTTAGTAAAAATACAGTCTTTGCAAAACTGAAGTTTTCTTAAATACCGTATCTGTTAAGTGCTATCTTACATCTCACTGGAAAACAAAAATAAATGTTCAGCTCTTCAACTATATACTTTAGACTTTGTACTCTTTGTATTACTTTACATAATAAGATAAGCAGCTTATTTTAGGAAGAAATTTATCTTTTTTTTTTTTTTTGGTAAAGAGATTTTGTTTCTGTTGCTGGCTTCAAGTCCCAGACATGAGATCACCTCACCCACTCTTCCACTCAAAGGGCACCTTCCGTGCATCAGCCAAAAGGCAGATGTTTTCACTCAGTTCTTCAGATGAAATGCGTCTTTACGGATTTATCACAGAATAATTCCCTTTGATCTTTGTGATCCTTGAAAGATGTTCTGGAGCTCCATAGGTCAGTTGTAGGTTATTGAATATAGTGTTACATGTATTCCATCTTGCTGTCACCAGCAAGGACTTAGATGCTTTCCTTTGTTACTGCGGTGGAAGGTGGCAAACAATGTTTGTGAGTTCTGGCTCTCCCTTCTAATGAACTCCGCTCTGTCTCTCGGAAATAACAGAAGAGCCATCAAGCTTTGGATCTGAAAGCCAGGAAGCGTTAGTGGATCTTGGGCAACGTCCACAAAGAAGTCTCCTTTTAGGTTGGGAGGGCTTAATTTTAATTGAGTAGAACCTCTAGAATTGCACTTCTGTCCCTTGGAAGAGCCATGGCCGGGTATGCTTCCAGCAGTTCGGTCTTGTTAGGAGATGATCTTTGCCTTTGGTCACTTAAGGCATGGTCCAGCCAGCAATGAGTTGGGCTTGTTCACCCGGCAAGTCCAGCCTGCTGCCAGGCCTGGAGCGAGACCCAGCTCCAGGCATCGCGTGTGTCTGTCTCGGGGAGGGCTGGGAGCAGCCGGGGCTGGTGCCGGTTGTGCCCCAGGGTTGCGTCGGGTCCGTGGGTGCAGCCGGGCCGGACAGGGTCTGGCCATGCCGCAGGGCACCTACCATGGGCATGCGGTGGGGACCTGCAGCTTCACGTGGGCAACTGAGCTAACCTGGCTCTGGTTTTCACCTTGTCAAATGACGGTAAAATCATCAGGTGCGGAGATACGTTACAGGTACACTGAAATCCATTACTGTAATTTCAGGGATTTTGACAAGTGGAACACGTCTCTTGTTGGGGCTTTTTAATGCATGAAAGGAATAATGCTTCCTTCCAATTCCACCTTTGCAGAATTAAAGTCCTGTGTGTTTTGAACAAGGAAGACATTGAATGACAATTTTGATCTTGCACATTTAGATTTTGTTGCTATTGAAATAACAGGATGTGATGATCATTTTGGGGGGGGGGGAACAACGAACAAAAAAAACCCACCCAAAAAACTTTGAGGAGGCTTTTCATATATGTTATGCATTTGAGTATAAGTCACTGTGAAGTAGATGATATCATGTATGTCTGTTGACAAACTTTCAGTCATTAAAAATGGTGAAAATAATATATTACTAGACTTCTATCTGTATTTTCAAAAATTATCTTTCACGTTAGATGTACTCACTGGAGTGATGGATGCGTTTTGTTCTAATTTGGTTACTTAATTGTTCTCCTTTGGTTACCCAGAGTTCTGGGTCAGCTCGTCCTAGCTGGGTGTAACGATGCGGTTGCCTTATGTTGTGCCAGTGTCACAAACCAGCACAGACAGACCAGTGAATCTGCCATCAGTGTTGTCGTTAAATTGTCTATCTGTGTGTGTAACCTGTCATTAGAAATGCATATTCTACAAAGAAATTATTTTCCCTGGAGTTCTTGTTTGCATTCACATGTGAACTCCTTAGAGAAGGACGGATATTAGGGTAGATACAGCCTTACAACTGCCTGGCAGCCATCTCAAATAGAACGCTGTGCGGAGATGCCGCAGCTGTCCACAGGCCAAACAAACTGAGCAGTAACCCACAAGGAGTGTGCACACGTGAGGAACCCGAGCAGCCCTAACGGTTCTCTGATCTAATGGAGTGATTTTGAAAATTCTTTTAGCTGGCCATTGTGACCAATATAATTCAGTCCAGGCTTAAGGGGAGCAATCAATTACATAGAAGATGGTTTTATTTATATTACATTGACAGATACCTTAGTTTACTGCTTGGGTTGCCAGGAGAGTTTGTAGAAGAAATGTTGAAGAGACCGTTTCTGAAATGACATCTGCGTTTCTTCCGTAGCGGAGAATAGGCTCGTTAATTTGAAATCAAGCTCTTCAAGAAACCTTAGAACCAAATGTCATCCTCTTTGCCCACCATTATTTGCAACTGTTCTCTCGTGTGCAGTGAAAACATTAGTACCTTTTCTGTGGCTGACTTCTTGGTTTTGAAAAGAAAGATTTAGGTTGCAATAAAGTAAATACTTAGGAAAAATGACATGAACAGAATAATCCTTTTGCAAAGAGAAACTTACCTGCCCTTGAACTCTGGGTTACAACTCGGGAGGCTGCTGGCTGCGTTCTGGGCTTGCTGGGTACAGAGCAGACCTTCCGAAGGAGCCTTTTGCACAGACTTTAGAGTCACAGGCAGTTTGAGTGTTATTAGCGTCTGGTCAGCTGCAGGCTCCGAGTTCATTCACTGCATTGGTCCCTGTGGTAAGGGAAACGCCTCGTCTAGTCTTCGAGCAAAACTTCACTGCCTTATTATGGCAAGAAGAGGTGTCATGTTCACAGAGGTTTGAGCGCCGTCGGGAGACGTGGTGTGAAGACACGTTTGTCGACTCTGTATTTAGAAAGTTGGCTTTGCAGTAGTTGTCTTGGCTAAATGCAGCTCAGAAGCCTGTCAGGCACAGGCCAGGGCTCTCCGAACCGCTCTGGGCAGCCGACTGGAGAGGGACGGTTTTACTGCCTCCAGAAGCGGTTTTCTTCCCCTCTTTCTTCCCCTCTGGTCACTTGGTTGTGCCCACATCTGTATTTGATATAATTCAATTCAAGTAATACGCATCCTTGGTAAAGATTTACTGTGATTTGAAGGTACATTCAAGCCTTTTCCTGTCTGTTAAAAAATTGATAAAGCTGAAGTTACCTTGGTTGAAGTTTAAAGAAGTTCAGTACAATCCTGTCTTTTTCTGGATATTTTGGTAACTCTTTCCTCAAAACTGTAATTCTCTATGTGGACAATTTCTGAACCAAAAAGAGAGGTAAGCAGCACAAAAGGCTGGCGTTTCCACCCTTTAGCATCAGTGTCGTCGCTGTTGGTTTAGGTGAAGCCCAGATCTGTGCCGGAGCTCACCCCAGGCCATCGAATAGAAATTTCAGATAGAAATGTGAATGTTGTGCCCCAGGAACAGACTAGTGCTTGGTAGGTGCCCTGACCCTGCCCTGCTGCTGGGCCATTGCCCCGAGTATGATGTCTGTAGGTGCCTCCACGTGAGCCCACCTCTGGTGTTTTGGGTTAAATCAGGGATGCAGAACTCTCCTAACGTGGTATCTCTTCTCGTGAGTCTACAATGTTCTACAGGGAATAATTTATGTCTGTGTGCACTTCCGTGCTGGTGGAATTTTAATTTATGGAAATTTGGAAACAGCTGAAGCCTTTTTTTTTTTTTTTTTAATCGCTTCTGACACCCCCGTATTCAATGTGTAATTCTTAGTGGAAGAAGGTTATTAAGAAGATTATTTGGTTTATGTGCTGGCACACATTATCTAGTAATTGAACTGGCGCTGCCCAGCTGGTGAAAGCTGATTCAAAATGTTTAGTCAAAGCAACCAGACTTATTTTTTTTCTTTAGCGATTGGCCAACTTCTATATTTTAATAGAAATTATTTCTAATTCCATCAAATTTTCCAGGAAAATTGTTAAGCCTAATGTTATCATCTTTCACCTCTAGCTGCTTAGGCTGCAAGCTAATTTAATATTGTTTTAATTGAGTTGTTATTCTGTAGGAAGTTAATATTTGCTGTTTACTTTGTTCGTAATGCTCATTGTGACCTAATCTTTACACACTGGTACTCAGTAGTGCAGCTGAAGTATTCTGAATCTCTAACAAAAGTCCATCTCTGCTGCAGGTTTATGTCCGGTTAAGGCCATTCTTCCGAGAATTCCTGGAACGTATGTCTCAGATTTATGAGGTAAAAACAATTAGACACTACCTTTGAATTTCATTGTTAAATTATATTCACGTACTTTTATCTAAAGTAATTACTTTTTCCCCTTTAATCCACAGATCATTCTTTTTACTGCTTCTAAGAAGGTGTATGCAGACAAGTTATTGAACATACTAGACCCTAAAAAGCAACTGGTCAGGTAAAAATAGAAAATTGTGACCATACCTGTTGTAACAAACTAACTGCTATTTCTTAACAAATGTGATGAAGAGAGTGATTATGACATGTTCGTTACTGCAGAGCGTCTCGCTAAACTGATTCTTTGTGGTTTTGTCTGGTCTAAGAGTGAGAGAAAAATGAAATGAAGTGATTGAGTTGCTGCCTTGGCGATAAGATGAACCCAGGCAGCTTCACGTGGCCCTCCGTGGCCAGGAACCGCACCCCTCCGGTCTCTGGGGCACGTCAGGCTTGCGCAGGGAAACGACCTCCTGGGCATCAAAAATGTGATTGAGCTGCTTTGGGATACATGTTACAAATAAAGAACACAAACTGAGATTACTTTTAAACTATTCAGACTTGATTTATTACTTAAATACTGAGCTGTGCTTGGAAGCGAATGGCATTTCTCAAGAACAGTTCCTTAAGGCATAGAGCAATTCTGCGGGATGAGATGCGTTCTGTGACACTCGTGCGGAAAGCGGAGCATTACATGAGAAAGTTGAAACCCAAGAGGGGTCTTCTCAGGGATTCACCCTGCACAGGGCGTCCCAAGCCAGGGAAGGAAACAACTGGGCTTGAGAAGAGTCAGAACTGTGTAAATTCTGTACCTGGGACGTCATTGGTAAAGCAGTTCTCTGCATCATTTTATTGTAATATTCTTCACTCGATTTTTCTTTATACGCATAATAAAATTACCATTTGGCCTGAGACAGTGGTTGCATCCATTGTTTTCACTTGGAAGTTCAGGCACATCATAACTCATTTTCCTTAAGAGCATGAAGATAAACAGCTCATGAGTTTTCATCCAGGAACAGTCATCTTATTGTTTGCTTTTGTGTGGCACACACAACAGAATCCTAGCTTGGGTTTGGCAAACTTGCTTGCCACTACGTTTTGAACAGGCAAACAGAACCAGACTTTCAGATCCCTTCAGTCCCTGGAATCCCAGAGCCACACGGGAGGCAGGACAGAGGAAGGTATTTGCACTTGCAGCAAATGAGCCCAAGTGTGCATCCCTAGCGTTAAATACCTGTCTCCAAGAACCTAACACGTATGATTAAGAACTGCAATTTTAACTGTGTTAGGAACAGGAAAAAGGCAATAAAATACAGAGCCAAACAGTATCCTAAGAATTTGCAGAAAGATTCATGTGATGCGTGAATTGGTTGTGATTCATGTGGCAGTGAGGAGCTGACATCAAGGCATGATTAGTTTTGACATTAGCCTAAAGGTAGACTTGTCAGGCACTCCACACGTGTGACTCAGGGTCTATATATAAATGCATTTGCTGCCGAGGCATCGGCTTATTTTCCTCCATAGCAACATTAGGAACTCAACCCCTTTATGAAATTAAGCACACTATGTACGGCTTCTAAAAACTTCAGTTAAAAATATAAGCAGCCTTAAAGAAACGGCATTGTAATGTGACGCTGTAAAACTCAAAACCTGTCTAGTTTACAGGCTATTTTTAAATTATAATTACATTGATTTCCATGAAATTTCAGTTTTATTCCTGGTATTTTTTTCATCTGAGTCTTTTTAGTCTATCCATCCATTTACTATGTATTTCTTCCGTAATAAATTAAAAGGGAGTAGACTACTTGGAAAGGAAGAAGTTGGTGGAATGTTTTGGCCTCCAGGCTTTTTTCAAGCTCTAATAACTGAAATAGGTTAATTGCGAACAGAGGTAACGTAAAAAAGAAAACATAGTTTCTGTTGTAGCATGCAGTGGCGCAGGGAGGCTGGCTGCTGGAACAGCTGGAACAAAATCAAGGGATAATAAACCCCTCTAAACTGGCTCCCGCGCAGAACTAAGCTCCGATCCTGGGGCCTCGCAAAATCACGGGAGTGTTCAGGGTCCCGTTGCCAGCCCGGCTGCGGAAAGGTTGGAAAGCAGCAGCCTGTGGATAAATAGTTGTTACATCTGAGCCGAGCTTTTCTGGTTAAATACAACCAACCTCCTGCAGAACTGGGTTAACTAGTGATTTTACCAGTAAAAAGCTCACAAGAGAATAGAAAAAAGGGAACAATACTTTAAAAGCAGCTGAGTAGATCAGAAGGGAAAAAACTGGGTAACATTTGGCAAAGTTACCTCTTCCTCTCTGCAATGTAGATGATGTCATTTGTCTCATTAATTAGTATTTTATTTTAATCACAGGCATCGACTTTTCCGTGAGCATTGTGTTTGTGTACAAGGAAATTACATAAAGGATTTAAACATTCTTGGTAGAGATCTTTCAAAAACGATCATAATTGACAATTCACCGCAAGCCTTTGCTTATCAGGTAAGAACGCTGCCGTCAGCAAACTTCTCAGCTACAGCAACGAACTTTCTGAAGGAAGACAGTGAAACATGACATTTTGGTTTAATTTACTAAGTTTTGTGCATAAATTTAGAAACCAAACTCGCTCGGGCTGGCTTGCTTCTCTCTTTTTGTGAAGAGCTGATCAAGTGCAAACTAAGTGACGTGTGCTCTGAAGAGACTCTGGAACCGGCCGCTCCCCTTTCGCATGCAGCTTTTCTAACGCGCCCTCCAGTCTCTAACTCTGTTGCTCGGACTGTTTTGTGGATTTTGGTTTTTAACACTGGTGGGATGCTTAAGAACAAATTGCTGGCTGACATGCCACACAGCTGTGAAAATCGCTTACGCTTAAACATTAGGAAGTCACACGCTGTGATTTAGCTTTTCCCAGAAGCCCGGCCTGGAACTACTCCAGTTAGGCCCTTACACAGACAGAGGAGTGCCCAGTGTGATCGCGGCGTCTCACCTCCAGTAAAGAAGCAGAAAACCAAAATCCTGTTTGACTGGGGCTCATTCGCACAGGCTGCGACAGCCAGTACACAGCCAGCATCCATGTGGGTTTGAACATAAAATTCTCTCAAAATACCAACGCTTTTCACTTCAGCAGAACTTCTAGAGCTAGTTCTATTTCAGCTTTGATGTGGAAATTTTTGTTGTGATGTATGTAAAGGAAGGAGATATGTTGGAAATGAATTTTAATACAAACTTTAGAGGGAAAATACATATTAATAAACTCTAGCTTGGAAACCTTTTTCCCCAAAATGCTATTTCACAAGTCATATTTTTAGATAAATTGAGTATAAATCATGTGTTAATGATTTTTTTTTTTTTAACTTCAGCTTTCAAATGGAATCCCTATAGAAAGCTGGTTCATGGATAAAAATGACAACGAACTCCTAAAATTGATTCCATTTCTGGAGAAACTTGTAGAGCTGGTAAGTGTTTCCTTCATTGGCTCTTCCCCACCCCCTGCCCAAAAATGTTAGTTACCTCTTTTGAGTATTTTCACCTATTTTAAGATTTTTTGAGTCACTGAGATTTAGACTGCTGAAAGTCATGTATGTCTCGTTTTGAAAAGGATACTCTGGGCAGTAATTCAAGTATGCATAAGGACTTATTTACATAGTAAAAGGCAGAATGTCATTATTTCTAACTGTGCCTTTAGTCAACAAATGGAGAATTGTAACATCAGTTACAATGACACTGGGAATCTGTAGGCAATTAGGTTAAATAATGCCTATTGTTGGCTGTGATGTGTGCCTTTATTCTTAAAATGCAAAAAAAGTACCCCTAAATTGTTGTGAAGGTTATGTAGTTATTTCTGTAAGTCTTTTATAATTACATTCATTCAGGGCTTGTATTTTGTTATATTAAAATAGCGCTGTTAGAGAATTGACCCCGTTAAAATCTGGTTTATAGAAGTGTTTGTTCTCCTAAAACCCGCACCTTTTTTTCTTTCCCCCCCGCAGAACGAAGATGTCCGACCTCACATCAGAGACAGATTTCGCTTGCATGACTTGCTACCCCCAGATTAAAGCCTTTTGCCTAATTACTGAAGGGGGAGAAAATGCAGGACCCTTTTGGACTAAAACAAAACATTGCCATTACTGTTGAAATTTTGCATTTTTGTACCCCGTCTTGCTTTTCTTATCTTTGGTGCCCAACAATAATCAAGGGTTACAGAAAGAGACTTTCTATATCTGAGCTTGACCACACTCAGTACAATACAGTACCGCGCAGTAGGTAGGCTAGAACAGAAGAGTCTTTAGAACTAGTGCAACTCCAATGAAATTTTTTTATGTACAGGACATCTGCAGTTTATAAAGAATTCTGTTTCTGCCACCAGCAGTTTGACCTGTAGAAACACAGGATTTTATGATATAACAGAGATTGAAAATGGACTCTGATTTTCTCTCTGTTCGGTGCTCTAAGTGGGTTTGTAGCCACTTTTCTGTTACTTTTAAGATTCTCATTTCAACAGGAATGGCCAGTAAAAGTTGTTTTATTTTTCCTGTTAAGGTTTATAACCTTTTTACATTTTTGACCTGTATTAGATTAGAATTTCATTATGCATTCCTTTTAGTTGAGGCGCTTCATAGTTTTTTCTGGAAATAGCCAAATTTTCTTAGTTTTTTATTAAACAGTTGGATGGCCGTTTTCCTGCTTCGTCTGCCTGCATACTGTATATTTGTTTAAAAATATTCTCTAGTTTTAGTCCACGTAAGTTTCATTTAGAAAGAAAACCCCTGCATTTATATTTTCTTTCTGTAATATTCTACTGTAGTTGAAATCTTTTCAAAAATCAAGAGACTGGCTAGATAAGAAGAATATAAGAATTACTAATATTCAGAATATTTTAAACCATTGTGATGGCATGTGCTCTGGACAGACAGTATCTTGCAGTGGCACAAACTGATGGACAAGGAATACCTCAGACCATGCTGTGCGTGCAGATCTTGAAAGGAGAACTAGTTGGGTCACCCGGTAGGTTTGATGCGATTCAGTTACTGCTGCCTTCTGTTTCCTGCGCGATTGAAGGGTTCTGCACAGCGGCTCAGTATTTTAAGGTGTTTGGCATGGGCTGACGGTACCTCTGTGACACTCGGCGTTACAATCAGTTTCCCATCTGGGTGACAGCGCAGGTACCTGGCAGTAACTATGCACCCTCCTGTGGTACATACACTCCGCCGCCGCCGCCAGCCTGCTATCATACTGGTTTTCTATGGAAATAGTCTCTCAGCCTGGGGTCTCTAATGCAGCTACTACAAGAGGCTGATATTTTTATAATGGGGTGTAATCTCCTTTTCAGGAGGCTTTTTATGGAAGGTATAATTTGTAAAAGTTAGGATGCTTTGCCTCTCGACTGCATTAACGCGCCATAGGCTCAGACTGTTTTTGTGTAAAAGATGTCACAGAACGGCACTTTTTCTAAAGAGAAGTTTGATATTTTGTATGCTTGTTAAGAAAGTACAGTATTGGAAATTAAAGGTGGACAACTGATAATTGAGAAGTATGTCAATTAATTTTTTATGTATATTACCTGTTTACTTGTACAATTTTATTGTACAAATTACATGCAGCTTCATTTTCAAATGAGTCCTTAAAATAAGGAAAATCTTTTTAGGAAAACATTTAATTTTTGTATTTTTGATTTTAAAAGGCATGAGTTATGTCAACTTTTTCCAGTGTATTAATGAAGATTTTAACTTTTCATCAGGTTGAGTGTTTTCTTACTATATTATCTGTTGTGTATGTAGTTAGCACATTGTGTCACTGAACTGTTTAAAAGAATTAGCATGTAGAGCAAGCCTGTTTTGTGGAAAATCCTTATTCATTAAAAAAAAAAAAACATCATGGCAGATTTTCTGCAAAAAAGTGAACACATTTGCAATTCAGAATACTGATTTTTTTTGTATTTAAAGAAAGGTATTTTGCTTGCAGGAAAGAAATACTACAGATTCATTTTAATGAGAATCTTTTAAATGTATTTATCTTTAGGGCATCTGGGCATCTTTACGCTGTTTGTCTTATGTCTTTATTGAAATAAAATGTACATAACATTACCTTTATATATGCTTTTGCGCAGACGTGTGAACCCTGTAACCATCCCCGTTCCTTCCTGTTTTTATGTCAATAAGATGGTTCTGGAAATATTTATAGATTTTGAAAATGGTCAGCTTGTATTTGAATTGCTACATGGTTTGCCAACTATTTTTCAGTTGTTCGTTAAAATGTAAATCTAAATCTGAGACTTTTAATTAGTTTGACAGTGAATCCTTGGTTAATGTGGAATTCTTCCAAATTTCTCCAAGTAATTGACGTAATGGAACTGCTTTAAAATTCACCAGTCTACCCGAACGAAAGGATTTTTGTTAAGTAGTTCATCGCTTTTCTCCGACTGTAAAAAGAGATGATCATCTGTTCGAATAATGTCCTTAAACACGTGGGTCCTATCTTTGGCTAAAACCATTCTAAAAGTGCTTTCTTTAGTTAAGGAAACCAAAGCATACATTGCACTTTACAGCTGTATCTGTGTTGTGATGATCAGATCAGTGAGGGAAATCAAAATGTAAATTGAGGGAGTTAGTTCTACATAGGTGCACAGCAAAAATAACAGAGACTGCTTAGTAACCGTATTAAATATGAATATTTTAATGTGCTGCAAGTCTGGTATTTATCATTCTGAACTTTCTTTGCAGAATGAGCCTACCTTCTTCAAAATGTAAGTTCCTAAAACTGTCAAACACTTCTGGCATAAACAGTCTTTGCGTGAAGCAAAGCTACAATCCATCAGGTCTTATTTTCGTCTTATTAGTCTCCAGGGTGAGACTTAAGTGTTCCTCTGACATGAGTCCGGATCAAATTGTGCACACCCAAATTGACACTGATAACCGGGGGAGTCTCAACTATGTGCATTACTCGAGTCTTGAATGTAGAGTTGCGCAACTTAAGCAGTTAATCTTGTAGCTGTATCATTTAGTCCAATTTTATGTATTTTTTAGAAAACAGCATCCTATTTCCACAGTTCTTAATGATTTCATTTGTGGTCTTTTGCTTGATTGTGGTAATCGTGTGTTATTTTCATATGTCTGTATGTATTCTGTTCTAGGTCTGAGCATTCTTGGTTCTGACAGCAAAATAACGTCTTTCTTCATTATTTTGGCAATACGTGTCCAATCTTTTCTTTTTTCTCCTTAAATTGCTATATAGCTAGAATAGCTTGGTATTATTGGCTTCCTTTCCACCTTTGATTCATTTCACTTTCCATTTTTTCCATTACTTTTGAAATGTATCAGAAAGCCTGAATGTTTCAAGACCTGATTAAAAATCTCCCAAACCAAGAGTGGTATCAACCAAAGGCACGCTAAGGAGACATATCTGCTTTAAACAAAGCACGTAGCTGCGTTATCAGAGAGAAGGAGGTATGTGAGAGCTGTGCGGAAGGGGAACAGGTCGCAGCGCTGGCGGGAGCAGGGCCGGGTCAGTTGTGGGGAGAGTTTGCTCTCGCTCGCTGCGAGGAGCCAAGTGTCCGTTTGTAGCACAGCATCCCCCCTCCCAGGCTCGGCGCTTTCCCACACCTGAGCTGGAGGGCAGTTGCACTGGTTGGATTGGCGCAGCTGGAAAAGCATCGAGCCCCCATGGGGAGAGGGACCAGGAAGGAGTGGATGAGGAGAAGGTGGAGTGGGTGGAGATCTCATCAACCCTGCTGCCTCCAGCAGAGCAGTAATGTGGGCCTGCTCTGAAACCGCCTTGAACGGCAGAGCTTGTTTGTTCAGGAGGGAAAGCTGTCCAGAAACACAAAAACAGTGTGACTCTACTGAGTGAATACCATATTCCTTTACTTTTCCTTCTGGTTCTGGCTTCCTTACAGCATCACATTGCAAATCATACCCTTTATTCTTCCTTGTCTAAACCAACTTGAATCATCCATGTATCATTAGTATATTAAAGTAGAAGATAAGATTCATAACTTCACAATTTATATGAAAAGGAAGGCGAGCCCCTGCCCGTGATACGATGCCTGTATGGCAGGGAAGTGTGGCTACTCAACCAGTCGTGTGACCCTTGCTGTCCTCTTGCTTCTGAGCGAGGACTGGAGTAGCGCTGAGTACACCTAAGAGTGGGGAATTAGAAAAGTTAACTGTGGCTTTTTCCCTCCCCTCGCTGTGCTGTGCTCCCGTTAGCTTCCACTTGAAGGGCGTGGAGAGCACACCTTTGCAAAGCTAAAGTTTCAACGTAAAACGAATGTTTGCATAGTTGAAATGAATCTAGTACAGATAGCTAAATTATAACTTAATAAAACTCAAGAAGTCAAGGCCAGAAAGTAAACATTCACAACCTAATGTCACTTTTAAAAACGGACAATACCTACTGGTATGATACAGCTCAGTTGGACAAGTTTGTTCTGGCAGGTGCCAAGAGAAACTAATTATTCTTCTATTAAAATAATGTCTTCCGCTGTAAGTAGAGTGTTAAGCTAAACAGGCAGTGTTTTTCTGGTGAAAGGACTTCTATGGATGTACGTGGCAAAGACAACAGATGGTACCTTTGGTCTGCAGTCATGCCACTTCCATGGTGAAGCCCATACACTTGTTTAAACTCATTATCAAAGACCGATACAAAGAAGAAATAAAGCCATCGCAGTCCCCAGGCACTGCGGTGAGCATCAGCCGCAGGGCACAGCCCACTGTTACGGCCCTCGCCTCTCGAGAGCGAGGTGAACGTCTTTGGTTTTAGAAGGCAAATGCCTCTATGTGGGAGCAGTAATCCATCCAAGGCACGTCCTCGCAGTCTTCAGGCAAAAAGATTGGTTCGAGGATTGGAGTTAAAAGGAGTTTAAAATCCATTCTGTGCATAGTATGAAGTTGAAATGTGCCGACTGACAGGGAAACCTGGGATGGCAGCAGCGTTCCCAGCAGCCCGGGCTGATGGAATGCTGGCAGCTTCTCTCTCCTCCTCCTCCTTCCCACCCTGGGTCACGTTTGTCACCCGCTACCTTCTGCCAGTGCTGGTGCTCGTGCAGCCGCCTGGTGAGGCTGTGCCGGGAGCTGATCAGCCGAAATCTAACCTGATAGAATACAGGGAGAGGCTGTGGCAACGAGGGCTCCAGAGCAGGTAAAGCTCTGGGGAGCGGAAGCTGAGTGAAGGTTCGCGGGAAGACAATTTTTCTGGAAAAAATAACTGGTTCAGGTGGAGAACAGTGTCACTGTGTGTCTTGACGACACTAGAGGACTGCTCTCAAAGATTCGATTACACCAAACCCACGTCATTTCAGATTTGCATCTTGGGTTCTTGATACTTAAATCAAATCCCAAACAAGCTGATAAATGGCTGAGGAGAAGTAGCATAGGGGCATCATTTTCTTAGCTAGTGGTCATAATTTTGTAAAAAAAATAAAAAATAAATTAAAAAAAAAATCCAAAACATTGGCAGCAAGCGTTTTTGTTTGGAAGCAAGCAAGGATGGTCTGCTAAAGGTTAACTTGTATAGATTTTGTGAAGCACATCACTATTTTGGTTGTCTTGACTGTGTAATGTAATATTGTTTTGCTTTATTTTTTTGATACTTGCAAAGATGTCATTGTACTGATAGGCTGAATCTTGTAAAATACAATTGGAAGAGAACTCACGTTCTACAAATTTGTGTTTCTTCTGCAATCATTTCTAGTATATAGAATCATAAAGATTTATATTAAATATTTATGCTCTGGCTACTGTTTTCATGATTTTTAGCTGCTATCATCCACCGCTGAAGACTGTTTTCTGTAAAGCAGGACATTTCTCACGTCACTTTTCAGCCTTTAAAATGGAAGGAAAAGAAGTGTTGGGTATGTGTTTTAAAAGCTAAGGATACTGGAGGCCAAACAAGAAAAAAAATAGATGTGGTTTATGTACTGAAATTGTCACAGCAGATTCTTTTAAGATGGTCATGCTCAGTCTGATTTCCAATGTGATACGTATTCCAGTGGATGTCTTTTGTAAAACGACCACAAGGCCCGATCTGTCTCATCTTTATTTGTTTCTCCTCCTAAGCAGAAACCTTTAGATTTCTCCAAAACGAGAAGGGGTTGGTTTCCCAGAAGGCAGGAGTTCCTCTGACTCAGAGCTGTGCTCAGCAGCATTTTTTTTCTCTGTGCCTTGATTTTCTCATCTATACAATGGGAAAAATACTTTGCTGCTTTAATCCAAATGCTTAAATTACTCTAAATATGTTGTGTAAATACATAATATTTTTATAATTAACATGTTCCCAGTCATTGCAGAATTCTCGGCGGTTCCATAATTATCCCCACCGCATACTGAGCTTACAAAATTCTGTATAGTCTTGGTGAGGATATAACTTACGACATCATTTGATGTACAGTTATGTCTCTATTGTTATTTATATTGCCTGGTAAATGGGTAACAACAAAAAAAGGATGGCAGATTTGGAAGTAATATTTTTTTTCTAGCTAACATATCATAGTATCATGTATCATTCCGCTTATTATATGGAAGACACGTGTTCTTCTAAATTTATTATCTTCAGAGACAATATATCCTCCTCTTCCACTTTAATTGCTCAGATTCTCACAGAAATCACAGAGTTGGGAGGTGGCAGTGAAGTACACCGGATGAAGTAAATGTTTCCAGCTTTTATGGGTTTGATGTTATTTGACAAGGTGGAAAGAAACACCACCGACAAGCTGGGCTGGAGGAGGCTCAGGGGGGCCTGGTCTGTAGCCCCCAGGCACATCATGGCTTTGGTGTTTAATCCTGAGATAAAGGTGTCCTCCGCTTCTAACCTGCTCCATCAGCAGCATCCAAACAATGCGGAGCATCAGACATCCCCAGGTCTGTGACAGAGGTCTGCTCACCTCTGACTAACCAGAGCTCTGGAGTCACTGCGGTCTCCCTCCCCAGGTCTGGGCAGAGCCATCTAAAGGGATGAGACGGGCCTGAGAGTTTCAAAGTAAAACATTCCGCGGGCTTAGTGGGAGGAGGTTGGAAAAGAGCGAGGAGTTGCAGTTGGGGTTGTGTCCTGGGTCTGCAGCCTTTCCGTCCCCCGAGTCTGTCTTCAGTCTGGTGATCCAGGGTTGTGTTTGGGGACACTTCGTTCTTGTGGGCGATCTTTGCACTCCTGCTGCATTTGGTTAAGGTCAGCTACTGCGTTTGAAGTTGTAGTGAAGGACTCGCCCGTACTCCTCTGGTGGTCACAAGGCCACGATCTCTCAGGGATCTGAGCTAAAAATCACACCTTAAACAGCATCACGGGGATAAATCGTGAAAGTGCATTCTGGCTGCCAGACTGTTGCTAGGAATACTGAAACCATTCGCCCGTGATTCCTCCTGGATTTCATTTCCTGAAAACTAGGAAATGACTAAGTCATAACCTACCTTTACTATAATCTTATCCTATTATTTGGGGGGTTGGAGACATTTTATTGCAACATTCAGAAATCAGACTTCAACTATTTTTTTCTTTCTTTCTTTCTTTCTCCCACTCAGCCACCTAATCAATTCCATTAAATTACTTGTGTAGCGCCTTTCCAGCAGGGCTGCCAGCTGACTCCCCAGGCTCTTCATACAATAGTGGTGTGAAAAGTGTTTAAAAATCGCCGGCTTCCGCGTAGAGAGCAGTTGCGCGCGTATGAAACGTGACTGCTTTAACCTTGCCTGTGATCTGAAGTAGCAGCATGGGCCAAGTACAGACACAGTTATAGTCATGTAAAAATTCTTAGAGTAACAGCTTTTTACTTCCCTCTTCTTCAGAGGGCAATGTACCAGTACGCTGGTTCCAGTAACAGCTGTAGTTCAAAACACGGCCTGCTTTATTGCCCTTGCGTGGACCCACTCAACGGCAGGGCAGAAACCAAGCTGGATCTCAGACCGGGTGCCGGCAGACCCGCCCCCGCCGGCGGGAGCTCAGAACTCGGCCTATCTGTCCTGCCGGGCGGCGGGGCGGGGAGGCTCCCCTCACGCCGCAGCTGCCGCTCCCCGATAGCGCCGCAGAGCCGGCGGGGAAGGTGCCCTTCCCTCGGGAGAGCACCGCGCCCGAGGGCCCCCAACCCGGCGTGGGGAGCGTGCAGGCCGACGGCGGCGAGCGGCGGCCGCGTCCCCCTCCCGCGCCCCATGGCGCCCTCACGGCCCTGCCCGCCCCGCGCTGGGCGGGGCTCGGGGGGCAGTGCGCGCG
>VWZL01003016.1:357381-373196 GCA_013396915.1 Stercorarius parasiticus | reverse complement strand
CGGACGCTTTTCAGGCCTCAGGAGGTGTCTCCTGTTCTCTGGGAGATCATCCACCTGCTGCTTCCCAGCTGTTTCTGGGCAGCTTTCTGTGACCGGCTAGTTTCTCCTTGCTTTCTGTAGCCCTTCAGATTCGTAGTTTTCAGTACGGTGTGCTGGGTGAGACACGTGTATGGTGTGAGGGTTGGATTTAATGAAAGCAGTGCTGTATTTGTGTTTCTGCTATCAACCAGAAACTCATGTGTCGTGACAGGATGTCTTTTCCAGCCCNACCCTCCCTCCCCCCCGGGCCCCACCGCCACAGTTGGAAAGTACAGCAGTCTTACTGTGCGGTTTCAGATTTGATAGGGCCCATGTCGCTTAAAGTAAGTTTACTTAGGGCGCTATTTGAAACAGATTTTTACTGTGCTTCAAAGAGTGATGCCTGCATGGAATCGGTATTAAGATGTGCGGATGTTCATTTCTGATGCTTATGAAAGCAGACCTTCCTTAAAAGCTTGTTTTCTCTTCCTTACTTCCAGCTGTTCCTTAGCAAGCCGGGGGGGCTGAATGGTGGATGCCGCAGAACCCTCGGTTTGCTCCACGTTCACACAGACAGTAGGCAAAACGTTGCTAGGGAAGATCCAGGGAATGTGCTTGATGAAGCTTGTAAGGAATGGAAATAGGTCAACTGAAAAATACCTTTATGTTTCAAATCCAGGTGCTGAGGTACTGTAATAGACAATCTCACGAGGTGACTTGGTCACTATAGCATGGTCACAAGCATGAAGCTTTCTGAAGTAGAGTATTGCTGTTGCTGGGAGAGGACTCTTGTTGGGTTTGTTATTTAGGCCGTTGGCTCTGTTACCAGAATCTCTGAAGACCATCAACACAGTTGTCCTTGCAGCTTAGGGTGGGTATTCTTTTTATAAACAGTATGAAAAAAGTAGTTCATCTTCTCTTACAAAAATTTGTTTACATTTTTTACCCACACCCTATGGTTATCATAGGTGTCACATTACAGCAGGCAAAATAAGTAAAGGTATCTCTGTATACAGTAACGACAGTCATTTGTAAAGAGTGTGGTTAGAATGTAACACTATATATGTAGTTTATATATGTATATGTGTATATATACACATATCTTGGACTCAGTTGTCTCTGTGAGGCTTTGCTTTTCCTCCTTTCTCTGAAAGTGAGAAGCTTTTCTTCTATGATAGAATGTGTCCAGGAGAACCAGAGTCTAAAGTTTTTTCTCTTGAAGGCACCTGTGCTTTCTGTGGCTGTTTTAGTCAAGGAACACTTTTCCCACCTNGGGTGAGACACGTGTATGGTGTGAGGGTTGGATTTAATGAAAGCAGTGCTGTATTTGTGTTTCTGCTATCAACCAGAAACTCATGTGTCGTGACAGGATGTCTTTTCCAGCCCTTTTTCCTACTTCTTCANTTGCTAGGGAAGATCCAGGGAATGTGCTTGATGAAGCTTGTAAGGAATGGAAATAGGTCAACTGAAAAATACCTTTATGTTTCAAATCCAGGTGCTGAGGTACTGTAATAGACAATCTCACGAGGTGACTTGGTCACTATAGCATGGTCACAAGCATGAAGCTTTCTGAAGTAGAGTATTGCTGTTGCTGGGAGAGGACTCTTGTTGGGTTTGTTATTTAGGCCGTTGGCTCTGTTACCAGAATCTCTGAAGACCATCAACACAGTTGTCCTTGCAGCTTAGGGTGGGTATTCTTTTTATAAACAGTATGAAAAAAGTAGTTCATCTTCTCTTACAAAAATTTGTTTACATTTTTTACCCACACCCTATGGTTATCATAGGTGTCACATTACAGCAGGCAAAATAAGTAAAGGTATCTCTGTATACAGTAACGACAGTCATTTGTAAAGAGTGTGGTTAGAATGTAACACTATATATGTAGTTTATATATGTATATGTGTATATATACACATATCTTGGACTCAGTTGTCTCTGTGAGGCTTTGCTTTTCCTCCTTTCTCTGAAAGTGAGAAGCTTTTCTTCTATGATAGAATGTGTCCAGGAGAACCAGAGTCTAAAGTTTTTTCTCTTGAAGGCACCTGTGCTTTCTGTGGCTGTTTTAGTCAAGGAACACTTTTCCCACCTGTAGTGAGAATGCAACTGTTTAACTACTCCTGAGGGATTATGGTTTTAATACTGGAGCTGCATCTAGAGAGAAGGACTGGTCCAGCAAAGAAAGCTGTTTTGCTTTACTTTGATTTGCTTTTCCTGTATGAACACCAAACAGATCACAAAACTGAGCCTGGGAGGTGGTAGAGTCGGCTCTAGGTACCTTGTTTGCAAGGGTCCACCTTGGGGAAGTACCTGCATAAGAAAAAATTTTAGATGTGGTCTAAAACAGAACAAAGTGTTTTCTGACCATGAGTTTATCTTCAGGCTGGTATTTCACGCCTTGGAATGTGTTTTATATATTCAGATTCTATATTTGATTTTGGAAGATTTTTAGTAATGAACTTAAAATAACTGTTCAGGAAACTTTGACTTCCCCAGATTTAAAATCAGCATCTTCATCAGTAACAAAACTACTCTCTGGGGTTACCCAGAACACACATTTCCCAGAAGACAGGCGTCCTGCCAAGGAATTTCCATCTATTTACTCTTGGGCAATTCTGTGCTTAACAAAGCCAAAACTGGGAAATGTGTGTGGTGTTATCCAGGCGACAGCCTTTGTCATGGTACAGTCGTTTCTCTTTGAAGGAGAGCGTTCGGGTTTAGCTGGGAATCTGAATGCTGGAGTACCTATCGCTTTCCAGTCATGTCTTCTGGTTTTGGGGGGAATAATGTGTATTATCATATATTTAAGGTACTTCTGATGGAGCGTATGAAATCGTAAGAGAGCTGCTCTTATCAAGGGTTTATTTATGTGAAATGGAAGATGTTTTCAGTAGCCTTGTTCTAGATAAGTATGTGTAAATGAGTATTGTTGAAATACTTCGAAGTTTTAAGCTACTTTAGTGGATGTATTTTGGAGTAAAGATGTACTCCTTGAATTACTTGGTATCAGTGCAGATGCAACACAAAAGCAATTTTCTTTTCCTCCAAGAGAGTTCACTGGAATCTATAAAACACAGGAACAGGTGTATGTTTGGATGCTCCTCCATCCCCAGTAAAAAAAAAAAAAATCTTGGAGAAGAGTGAGGCAGTGTTCAGCGCAGCTGGGAGACCGGCGTATCGTGGCACGCCGGGTTGAGGAGTGACTCCTCAAGTGGTGATGTCTTGGGGGTTGCCCCACCAGGAGCGTTCCTCCGAGGACGCTGAGCTGGTGTCGCCTGTCCCCAGTTCCAGCAGTGTGGTTCTGCTGGTGGGGCTGTAGGCAGGATCCTGGAAGTCCACGATCCCTTCGGTTAAAGCCGAGATCTTAAATTCCACCTAACAGCTCGGGGGGGTTGGGCCGGGCTGTCACACCGCCCTCCCAAGGGTCTGCTATTTCTATGTTGCTGCATCATCGCAGCTTTGCAAGCTGGAACTGTCACTGTGCCTGTCCCCGAGCGGGGACGTGGTCTGCTGTGGGGAAGGAGTGTGTCTGTCATGGCGTGAAAGTCCTTGCCCACGTACCCTCTGTAATGTCTCCCAAACACGCAGTAGTTTCCTTTAATCCCTTGAGTACCTTTACCCCACGGACAGGCTGCCCTTCCTCTGGGGTTTTGCACCATAAAATACTGATCTTAAAATCTGTCTGTGAAGGACAGGGCAAGGGATAAGGCAGCAAGCTGTAATGAAAAGAGCTATTTAAGAGGTGGGTGTAACAAGCTCTTAATTAGATATGAGCTAAAATAACGCTGCTCCAAATTCAAGTCAGCTTCTTGGAATGTGGAAAGGAAGCTGAATCCCTTACAAGTGCCAATTAACTTGAGTGAGCTGGTGGATGAACCCGGGTGTCTTCCTTGCTTGGATCAGCACATTGCAGTGAAATACCGAGGAGTTCCGACAATGTCTTTTATTTTGCCATGCCAGTAGCAACTCTTAGAAATTAATGAATAGCTTGCATGACCCGCCTGCGTTACTGTTGTGAGGTGGAAATCACAAAATTCAGGATTTCTGGTTTTTAAGTTTACCTACATTTGCAAGCTGAGTTGAATCAGGTAACTAAAATTAGATTCCTGTGAGATTTCTTGGCTTTAACTTCCGGTGTGTACATCATGTGGTACTCGGCACGTAACTTCAGATCAATTTTAGAGCATTGATTTCCACGTGGAGGCCATCCGCTTGAATTCAGAGTGGCATTAGGACAAGAATATATATTCCTGTAACCCTTACCCAGGTAACTCTCAGGAAGAAACTGCAGAATTCCTGGTGGCAAGGTCTGCAGGTGACGTCTGCAGGTCAGTGCTGCAGAGAACGATGCTTCCTCAGTACTTGGTTGAACCATATGTAGTATTGTGAACCACGGATCATCCACCTGGGTACAGGACAACCAGGAATCTTGAACATGCTGAAGGTGAACGTTGGTGGCAGAGTTACTGCGAACACTGCAGCTCAGACTGTTGAAAATACGCTGGAGAATGTGACGGCTGTTGAAGAACATTTAAGTCATTTGTTTGTGGGAAGAGTCTTTTGATAGCGTTTTGCTTATTTAAAAAGCAGTAGTCGTCGGTCAAAAGCTGGTCCAAAACGGGATCTTGTGACATGTAAAAGTTGCTATTCCTGCCTAAAGCTGTCCCCTCTGTGTTCTCTTCTGCTTACTGCCGCTTCCCCTGCTCCTGCAGCCAGCCTTGTCTGCTGCGCAGCGTCGGCAGCAGGTCCGGGTGAGTTCCCCCCATGTGTTGCGGTTCCACGGACAGCCCCTGGAATGCTTTTCCCAGCTCAAGGGAGAGGGGTACGCTGGTGTCGCTCAGTGGTGGGGAGAATGGGTCTTCCGGTGATGGTGACATGGTGTTCTGGTTTAAAATGGTTTCTGCCGATTTGTTGATTTGACGGTTGATGATTTTGTTTTTGTAACTGTATTGACATGAGCTTTCCGATCCCTTGACTAAAAGCTGCCTCTTTCATGGTAAGAACTGGTCCTGAAACGTCTTGGTCAACTCCCAAAAGCCGTGCCCTTGTACAGTTCCCACAACTTCCTCCCCACTTCCTCACGCCAATACGTAAGGTCAATGGATGCGTGAGCGTTTAAAGAGGTTGTATGTAAGCTCCTGGTCTGTGTATTTGTTACCTAAACAAGCTGAAAGTATCTGTAAAAGAATCCTAATTAAAACATATTTTGTAGGATAACTGGGATGATGAGGAGGAAGAGGAGGAAGTAAAGGAGACAGAGGTAAAACAAGGTAAGTCTTAAAAGTAATACGGGACTCTGCGTGCAGCGTCAGAACAGACGCTGGTCTTGTCTTCAGTGTATCTAAAGAATCAAACCCACTTTCCAAATAGGGTTTGTTTTTTGACAAAGCACGTCTCGTAACTTGCTCTGTGTTCAGGTGCCAGTAATTGAGTCTGTGGCTTTCTCTTTGATTGGTGTTTCTAGAGTTGCTGAAAAATAATCAGTAGACCTCTTGAGGGCTGTATTGTTCAATGTTTTACAGAACCAAAAGTTTCAGAAAAAAAGAAAATAGCAGAAAAAATAAAAGAAAAAGAAAAGCTACAGAAGAAAAAGCAAGAGGAGCTTAAAAAAAGGGTAATTCCTTTTTTTCTTCTGGGTCTCATAAAAGTTAGAGGCCAGGTTTGATTTTTTTCTTTTTTTTTTTGAGGTTGAACGAGGCCTGTAAAGATGTTGACTATTCTGAACATCTGGGGGATGTTAGCTTTAACTTCTCCGTAATTTAAGCAGGTTATTGAAGCAATGCTTATCGCTGTTTCTTTTGTACGCACCGCATGATAAAACATGCAGTTGTGAAACTTAGAACTAAGGTGTTTCTTCCTACTTCTTGTAAAATGAACAATTTATTAAACAAGGTGGCATTGTTACGCCGTGTTGGGGTGGTTTTCAGGTTTGTACACGCTTGAGGTGTATTGACTTCAGGCAGAAGTAAGTTATTCAAGTGGCACTGGAAAAACCATGATTTCTTGAACTACGTCTGCCCGAGGGTAAGAAACGTAACGTTCTCCCTATGTACGTTTTTTAATGCAGTTAGAGGCACCAGAGGAACATAAAGAACTTACACCAGAAGAACAGTTAGCAGACAAACTACGACTAAAGAAGTTACAAGAGGAGTCAGATCTTGAGTTAGCAAAAGAAACATTTGGTAAGTGTGCTGTGCCCGAGTCGCGCCAGTCGCCGTAGCTGTAGCATGACAAAAGCGCTGCATCCTCTGAATGAAACGGTGGTAGGAGGGGATACCCCGCAGAAAGAAGCCCGGGGGATGTGACTGTTGGAGCATACACAGGTTGTGTTCCCGAGAATAAAGAGGGGGTTAAATTCAAACCACTGGAGGCGTGTCCTGGTACTAAGGACTAATTGCAAGAACCACAAAAACATCTTTAGAATAGCAGGTGTTTTTTCTTCATGTGTCTTGGTAGGAGGTTGTAGGGAAAAGATGGCTGACTAAATTTTCCAACATATTGGTACTTCTGGTGAAAAGATGACTGTGTGTAAGAAGAAAAAAAAAAAGTGCTGTCTCAATGTTCTGAGGTGCTTTACAACATGGATTTAATGAGGCTTTGGACAAGTGTGGCAGAGCATAACTCACGCCTGCTTTACTTCAGGCAGTCTAGTAATAAGCTGGATGTTGAGAAACCCAGTTTAGTGGCGTGAGCCTGTTTGCTGGCGCAGATGAAGCAGACTTAAAGCACATCATTCTGGTTTTGTGCTTTGAGAGAACTAGCAAAGATACTGATTCATAGCAGTGTTCTTCAAACATGAAAGCGTGTTTCCGTGATTATAGTGAATTATACAGCTTATTACGCCGTGAAAATTCTGCTCTGTGAGTCTTCCGAAAGAGTACAGTGCCTGGGGGGTGCAGTGAATACAGTTGCACAGAACCAACTACGTCTTGCACTTAGGAGTTCAAGACAGGAATTCCCTGTTGAAGGGGAAAGGGGCTTCGTGTAGCACACGTTGCTCCAGAGAGTAGGAAAAGCTGGTTCAAATGACTAAGCTCCGCACAGGTCAGTAACTCAGGCTGTTGGCTTTTGTGTGGCAGAAGCCAGTGGGGAGTGTGAATCTCGGCATCGGTGGAGGTGAAGGACTGAACTTGTTTTCTGGGGACATCTTTTACGGATCACAGATGATTTTTTCTATAATACCTCTGTCTTCCCATGCAGGTGTAAATAACACTTATGGAATAGATGCCATGAATCCCTCTTCAAAAGATGACTTTACGGAATTTGGCAAACTACTAAAAGAGAAAATTACACAGTATGAAAAATCATTACATTATGCCAGTTTTTTGGAAGCATTAGTTCGAGACGTATGTATTTCATGTAAGTGAAGTGAAAGACATCCTAAAATACGCTGCTACCGCGATTGCAATGGAGTTGAAGTTGAAAACATGCTGTTACAGTAAATGTTACATCAAGATTGATCTATGTAGTTTATATTCAGTGAAGTACTAACCTGTTCCACTGACTTTATTACACCTTGTGTGCTTGTGCAAGTTACTCTTTCTGCATGTCAAAGACAGTCACTTTAAAGAATATGAATTTTTATGCTGATCTAAATCTTGCTTGTTTTTCTTGAAGCCATTTCCAAAGTAACAGTAATAATAATAATCTCTGAGCCAGGTAACTTGTAGCTCACTTGAAAGGAAACTATTATAAAATTGAGTTCATGTAATTGGGGGACTGCAGAGTAAATTGTTCTGGAATTCAACATGTAACTATACAGAGACAAAACTATCTTAAACTCCATGTACTGTACACCTTGTCCCTCGGTGAAGGGGTAACTTGACACTAGTGCTGTATAAATACAGCCTTCTCTGGCGGAGTGGAGCTGGTAACTTCCGTTTCAAATGGATTCCAGATCTTCTGAAGTGAAGGGCTCGCAACTTCTTGCACCCTTTCATGTTAACAATAATAATTTCTTGTTAATCCACTGCTCCTTTTGCTACGTTTTACTGCATCCATGTTTTACTGTTCAAATGGCTCCTCATTAAGACTTTGTGTTCACTAGTTCTTTATTTACAAGTTCTACCTTCTACACCATCCAGGCTGCTTACTAGAGACCATCTGCAATTGTAATTGTGATTATAAGGACCAGAATTACCCACTCTGTATTTTGCCCATACTTACTACTAATGCTTATTTCTAGTTTTTAGAGAATTTGATGTTAGATTATTTAACTGCCTTCTAAGAACAATATTGCTGAGGAATCTTTTTTTTTTTTTTTTCTTCCCCTCATGCAGTGGAAATTGATGATTTGAAAAAGATCACAAATACTCTGACAGTACTATGCAGTGAAAAACAAAAACAAGAAAAGGTAAGATTTCTACATGTTTCTGTGGCTAAAGGTGCTCATCTGGAAGATGGGAGTAGGCCTGGCACCGAGGTAGTAGCAGGAGGTGAAGCGATAACCTCGGGTGCTGGTTTAGAGTTAAATCCTCCGCACTGCGTGAGGTAACCGGGAGCCGATTGACTAGAGATCACAGGGAAAACCTCTTAGCTGCGTGCTCACCTTCCATTGTGTGCTGTCCTGGAGGTAAAATGGCTTTCGCTGATATCCCGAAGGCAGAAGCAGCCTCACATAGAGCTAAATGTAACCCATCTGTATGGAAGTAACTCAGATCTTTGCCTAAGTTTGGGCTTTTGAATAGCAGATAACTAGGATTTTTATGCTGTTGTGCAAATTCAAGGAGAAATCACTGCATAGACAAGGAAGAGTAAGTTTTAAAAAGCGATGTAATAGCTTAACTGATGCTTATGTGATGCAGAACATTACATTTTATAGCATACAGCTGTGCTAAAACTCCAGGGGGGGTGGAGTTCAGTGATTCACTGAATTCTTAGATCAAAATTAAGCAGAAAATATGACTAGCAGTGCAACTTCTGCTATGTTTTAAATCAAATTGGAGGCTTGGTAGGAAACAAACAGCCAAGGTTCCAGTGGCAGGGGTGGCTCTGCGATGCCAGCTCTGTCTCGCCAGCGTGGGTGAAGCACTTGATTGCAACCCAAACTTTATGTCCAGCGTTAGCGCGTTAAGTCTGGAGCTGGCAAATGTGCTAAACTTTTTCTTTAATATGAACTGCACTTTGGAGAGGAGCCTGCGACTTACTGAACCAAACAAGTTTGAAAAGAAAAAAATATGTATCCTTATACTCTTCTCTCCCGGCTTTTCGTGTACATTAGTTTGGTCAGCCACAGGAAGCTACAGCTACACCAGTCCAGTAAGGAAGAGCTTTACCGTGAAATGGTCTGTAACGTTTGTTTAGCACTGCCATTTTTTTTGCAAGGAAGATACTCAGCCTCTGTGGTGCTAAAAGCCACATTGAATTCCTTAATTAAATTGGGAATTCCACAAACTAAACACCAGACTCTGCGTCTACTTAGTTCTTCTACTTGTTTGGAGTCAAGGTGAAATCGGATGAATGACGAATCCCTGGGCATGTCCCAGCTCCCCGGGCAGTGGATGGTGGGGGATGAAAGGCAGGGGAGAAATGATGGGTGACTGAGCACTCACCGCGCGGGCGTGCGAATGCTCACACCTCGGAGACTTGTGGCATTACTCTAATTACAGTAATGACAAATTACTGGGGATTTTAAAGTAAACAAACATGCTCTTCCTATTTAAGCAGAATAAAGCCAAAAAGAAGAAAAAAGGTGTTGTGCCTGGAGGTGGTTTAAAGGCTACTATGAAAGATGACCTGGCTGATTACGGAGGCTATGACGGCGAATACGTACAAGATTTTGAAGACTTCATGTGACATTTATCTCCCCTTCTCTTGTCTTTCTGTTGCCCATAATCCCTTAAACATGTAGCACAACTTTTCTTCCTTTAAATTCTGCCAAATGCTACAATCAAAATTGCAGTATCTCTGTGCTGGTGGTTTAGCTCTTGACGGGTCCGTGCTGAAGCTCTGGGCTTCCTGTTCCATGGTCAGGGGTTAGAATGAAGACATTTAAAAGCTACGTAAATTGCAGTTAAAACCCCCCCAATTCTGATAATGGTAACTGTTGCTATTTAATTTTATAGTAACAGCCACTAAATTGGAGATGAATTCCAACACGGCAAAGTATTATTACCAGCACAGTCCAGTGACATGGCCTTAACTGTACCTCCGGGAATGACCTGTTTGAACAAAAGCAGTTTGCAGCAAGGGCATGGTGTGCACTTAGTATTACAATCGCTTTGTCTTAAGTTAGAGCTTGAGGTTTTCAGTATATTTTGAAGGGGAACTGCTGACTTCAGAGTGAGGGTCCTGCGCCTGGAAACACAGCGCTTCAGGGACCCACGACTTCAGAGCTTGGCATCTAAAGAGAACAAGTGGTGGGTCAGAACAAGCGGAGTTGCTTATTTGAAAAACAAACAAACAAACCAAAACCAACAAACGAATGACTTGTTCTTGAGTATGAAGTTTAGTTTCCATTCATCTAAATTTCTACTAATGCAGCTGTATGGGTTGGGTATTCTTTAACAGTTAATTGCCTGGTTTAAGTGTAAAAAAACAAGACTTCCTTTTGGTCTCTCCTGGGTTGTGGTAGATCTTTCACAACTCAGCCATTTTCTTTCATTTAAAAAAAAAAAACAAACTTGCTTAGCAAACTGCAACAGTTACTACAGTTGGGCAAATTGTTATGTTAACAATTACGACATCTGCAATGTTTTATAAAGCAACTAATTTAATAAAAATCACTATTGAGGACTTCACTACAGCTGTCTTTGGAGCAGTTCTTTCAGCATCTTAAACCAGAAGTACCCGAGCGGTAGAGCTGCAGAGCAGGCGTGTGCCACTGGGTCCAGTCTTTGCTGCAGCTTCCAGTTTAACCGGTGTTAGAGGGGCAAGTGTTCATTCTTGTAAAATGTCTGTTTCTTATGGTAAGACTCTTAGAGATGCTGACGGTGAACAAAATACTTCCAGGACTGCCAGAATCCAAGCATTTCCATGACAAACTTAATCTCTTCTGTCGCTGGAGCTGCTGAGCTCAGGGGCTTGTACTTACCTTGGGACGGGTTTAGGGTGGGCTGTACCGGTGCAGTTATTTCATTCCACGGGGCAGCTGCACTTGCCACTTCTGGTTTAGTCAGGTGTTTGTTCCCAAAAGGGTTGGAATAAGTGTGTGCTGCCACAAGGCAGGATCTTCCAGATGCGGTCCCAAATTTTTAGAGGAGGAAGGATGGTAATTCTCGGGAGGACAGCGCGAGGGGCTCCTTCCATGCTAGGAATGGTAAAGTTCAAGCTAAAAGCTTGCTAGCCATTATTGAACTTAAGGCCAGCTCAGCCTAATTTGGTCTTCTGAGACTCATGAGAACTGGAATATTAAATTGGGTTCTGCTCAGGTGTAATCCTCCCTACATAAAATGTTTAGCAAAGGAGCTGCGAGTTGTAGTGCGTATACCTGTGTACGACTGTTAGTGCTGCCGGTGCGGACTGGAGATAAAGCCTGTGCAAGTAAATATTTGTTACATGCGGCAGTTGTTAGCATGAGAAATGGTCAGCAACCACAGGGACATCGTGAGCTATAAATCCAAGTTAGCATCTCTTTGCTAATTAACTGGGTTGCTATGGCAATTGTATTTTTGCTAGGATAATGTTTAGAGATACAGTACGATATCATTGCTTAATTTTACTTAAACGCTGTCTGTATGCTGCTGTCAGCCCTCCCCGCCCCCCCCGCCTTCTTGGATAATGGCTCTGGATTAGCTGGGAGCTCCGCCGGCTGCATTTATTTTGGGGAGCGAACAGAGTCCAAGCTGAAACGGGGTTTCTGCCCGACGCAGTGTCCAAGTCTCATCCCCCTCCCCAGTGAAGTCAGACCTGATCTTGTGAGCTTGCCAAACCAGCCAAGCAGCAGAATACCTTACTTGCTCGCTCCTGACAGGGTGTCGATACCGACTGCCTGCCCTGTAAGCCTGTCTAAGCGTGGAAAGGAGTTAAAATCTAATAACCGTTAAGGATATATTTGTGCCTGATTACTCCTTTTATGCCAAGACAGTAGCAAATTAAAGATACGCTGTTCAGAGTTGTACAAGACTCTTTCACTTTATCCGCGAGCTAGAAAACACCACCAGGCTGCTCAGGCTGGAGTCAGAGACTGGATTACCCTCGTGTGCATCTAAAACTTTCAAAGGCGCTCACTAATTGTACTGATTTCGTTGGCAATGTATTGGATATTCTGCACCTTGTATTTCAGCCTTTTGTGGGTTTAGACACAATTCCGATGGCGATCCATCATCCACCCCGTCCTTTAAAGGACTGCTGGGTCCCCGTGGTTCATCATCAACCGTTGCCAGTCTATTTCTGCTTAGTCACGTATTTTGTAAACAGTAAGATTTATTATACAAAACACAATTTTAGGTTAACACAATCTCAGCATTTTAAATATTTACAACCACCACCAGTTTTCTGAATTAACTTTCACATAGCAGCGTATCATCGTAAGCAGGTAATAATCGATAAAAAGATCTGTTAAAGAATGAGTACTAACCATGCAGGAGGCTGCGGCACTGGTACTCGTCAGAGCCAGTTTCTGCTTCACGGAGGCTGGAGTCTAGTTTGATAACATATCATTAAGGCAACAGCCAGTCTGTGCATCCTTCAGAAGCGTGTTTACCACATCGTAGAACTTGTTCTCATAAGCCAGTCTGTAGTACGTGTAGATATCTTCACAGTAAGCGAGCAATTTCCTCAGATTTTTCAGCGCGGCGTCAGTGGGTGGGTGTTGTTTGACTCTGAAAAGAATTGGACGTATAATTGAAATAGAAAAGCTTCACAGACAACAACTAAAAGACTGTCTTGCTGTAGAACTGTATTTTTTAAAAGGGTTGTGCTCAAAATGTGCATTTGGTTCTCTTGGTTGTTTATTTTGCTCTGATTCTTTTTAAAATGATTTGATCTGCGCAGTCCCTGTAGACTCCACTTTATCACATAAAAGGTTTTAGCAGTACTAAGACTTGCATGCTATTGAACGCGCAGTTGCTCCTCTAAGTAGTCTGTGGAAAAGAAAGTTCCCGTTTGACCACAGAACCACTTACTTCTTGGCAATCTCCTCAAATATGCCGGGCTTCAGTGGTCTTTGTTGTTTAAATTCTTCTAAGTAAGTGAAGTCTCCCTTAGTGATCACTTGTTGGTAAAGAACTTCAGCCCAGTCGGGAACAAACTCGTACGCCTCGGCCACGATAGCCGCCTGCAGGGGAAGAGGGGAATACTTAAAATATCGTAGGTCTTCTGTTTGCCCCGTCTCTTGATGCTGCTCTTGAGAGCAGCTGTACTACAGAGAAGTACAAGGCTGACAAACTAGTTTTCCGTAGCCCCTAAACAAGATGTCAGAGAGGGGTTGGTTTGTTCTAGTCAAAAAAGCCCTTTTCTTTCTTATTTCCGAATTTCTAAAATGACGGATGCCAGTGTAGGTTAGCTTTCGGGGCTCTCAGGAATATTCACAGCAGCACGGGAGGCGCTGGACAGCCAAGGTCCTGGCTGCAGGATGGAAGCAAGGACCCGCTGAAAGCACCGACCCACGCTGCGGCAGTATGATGGGCTAATGGTCACGGGACTCAGTGGCCACCTTGAAGAGCTGAGCATTATGCTCACAGGAGCAGAGGGCTTCAGAACCTGCTGATTAAAACAATAATTTTCAGAAAAAATACCGGCTGAGGAAGCCAAGCTCACCTGATAGAATCGAGGCAAGGACAGGACGGAGTCCATGAGGTTCTGCCTGCTCAGGTTGATCAGCCTCGTGCTCTGCCCAGTGTTGAGAAAATGCAGCTGGAGGGTTATCAGCTTCGTCAGCCGGCTGCAGCGCAAGGACTGCCGGACACAGGCGTCCTATTTGATAAATCAGAGACAAACGCAAACTTCTGAAGCATGTTTCTAGAGGAAAGCAAGAAATACTCCCGAGAGCAACAACGAGTTCAGAGCTGTCCAGTACTTCACCTCTGAGATCCCCGCAGTTTTATCATTGATCCTATTCCATTAGTTTTTACTGAAGCTTCACTCAGCACAAACACTTTCACCATAATCACACCAGTTTCAAAACACTTTGTATTGTTCTATTCGTGCTAATTAAGCTCATGGTCTCTCCTCTACAACTGGGGAACCTAACTGTGACCCTCCATGTTAAAGCCTGAGCAGGGAACCGCGTGTGGCTCTTGGCACAGCAGCGTCACTGGGACTGCTGGGATGCTGCTGAGCTGACAGAGCAAGAGATTCCCTTGCTCCTGGGACCGGATTCTGCATGTCCTCCCTAGAGCAGCTTGCTTTGCTCTCGGTGCTCCTTACGTGCTCCCAGTGCTGTACAGAACTCAGACAATTCCATCTCATTTTACCTTAGAATAGCTTTCTGCTGCATCAATGAAGAGAGTCAGAGCTTTCATCAGCAGTTTCTTTAAATTTGCAACATCCTGAAGAGACTCCTCTGAAATGGGGAAAAAAAATGAATAACCAATTATTCTAAAGGTGACAGGGTAAGTTACAAAAACTCCTCCTGGTACCAAGTCTGTCCCTAGTGTTGTTTCAGAAAGCAACAAAAGACTAAAAAAAAAAATTTCATATTAAGAAAGCACGAGGGAATGGTGATGTCTGTTCAGTGAAGGGACCAAAGCGATTGCTGGAATGTAGTCAAGTGACTGAAGAACTGAAAAGAAATCCAAATCCTACATTTGGGGTAGACGGAAGCACTGACTGTTACCAGGCAAACCCAGAAAACCCCTTGGCATCGCGTCTGTGGTAGCTGTCGCTACAGTGCTGGCCGCCTGCTCTGCAGTGAGGTCTCTCTGCTCCGCAGCATTCCCCCAGCACTGCAGACCCCACGAAGCTTAGGTGTTAACAACCTACCTTGCGCAAACATAAAAACCCCAGCGCTTTATATATACACTTGATATAAAAAACCAGTGTCACATCCTATTAAAAGGAGGAAAATGTGTAAGTGTCCTTACCTCCTCCCAGGCGTGGTACCACAGGAGCATTACATTACGGTAACAGCCAAAATTGCCAACTCTTTGAAAAGGCCAGAGCAGCCAGATGAGCTGCGAAGGACGAGGCTCCCCCCGGCTGGCAAACAGGCCCCTCCCTCCCGACGAAGTTTAATGGACACCACCAGGACCACACAGGCAATCAAAACTCCATTTCCCCATCGCGCCTTCCTTCTTAAACAAACCCGGCTTTGCTGTTTCCACTCACCCCAGGGCTGAGATTCGATGAGTTTAAGCTGTATGCAAGCAGCAGCCTCGTGATTCTCTCCAATTTCCCGGCACATGCTGAAGCACAGGGCTATCATGTTGTGCTTTTCGCTGTCCCCGGGGCGACAGCGCTTGATGTAATCCAGCAGAGCTGTCTTCAGCGTCCCGCTCTGGCCAGGTGAAGCAATATCAGATTAAGATTTGAAGACCTTTTGTTTTTATTCACATTTTAGTACCCACAAGCAAATCTGTTCTGGTACAATTTTCCAAAAAGTGATCGTTACACTCTCTGAGGTTTCTCCATAGTGTTTTAAAACATAATGGCAATGGCTTAACTACATTATGTCAGGTAAGAAAACCCAGCACCTATGCATTAATTTATTTACATGCAAATGTCAAAACTGACACTTAGAATCATAGAATCATAGAATCTTCATGGCTAGAAAAGGACCTTTGAGATCATCGAGTCCAACCACACACCCACACAAAACCCCCTACAGTCTCTGTCACTAGAGCATGCCCTGAAGTGCCAAATCTACACGTTTCTTAAATCCCTCGAGGGATGGGGACTCAGCCCCCTCCCTGGGCAGGCTG
>VWZL01003016.1:323129-356977 GCA_013396915.1 Stercorarius parasiticus | reverse complement strand
TTACTGAGGGTGCACTCAATCCCCTCATCCAGATCATCGATAAAGATATTAAACAAAACCAGCCCCAAAACTGAGCCCTGAGGGACACCACTGGTGACCGGCCGCCAAGAGGATTTCACCGCATTAATCACAACTCTCTGGGCACGGCCATCCAGCCGGTTTTTAACCCAGCGAAGAGCACACTTGTCTATGCCATCCATGATTCGCCAGCTTTATTTATGTTCCAAGAAAGCTATAAAGATTGATGATTTTTAAAAACCCATGAAACTTTAACTGGAAGTAAAACCAAAGCAGGACATGAACTCTTAAGTGACATTTCCAAGCTTGAAATTTCAATGCTGCTCTTGTTGCAGCACTGAACTAATTAGAAAAAACCTATTAAACTAAACCAGAATAAAACACAGAATTAATTGATTACTACGAAAATCGTCTAACCCTTCCTAGGCCCCAGTAATTAAAATCCCAGATCATTCCACCTCGTTGGGTAACTATCAGTTTCTGACGTAGCCACATACTTCTCTGAAAGTTTTCTCCCCTTTATCCCCTTCCACCTACTGGGTCTAATTTCTTTCTCATGAGCACTTCAAAGTAGTGTTTCTCGTGCAGCAGTTCGAATATGTAGGTCATTTCATTGTATCTGCCAATTCCAGTGAGGAGGCGAACCTGTGGAAATAACAGCGTAAGTAAGAAGCTCAAAGTAGAGCAGGAAAAGCCTCTCTCGAGCAGTCAGCGCGTGGGGGAGACGGCGGCGCGAGGGGAGAGCGCTGGGCCAGCAGGTACAGCTCCGCGGCACAGGCGGATCCTCCCTTAGAGCCACCGAGGTTTTATTTTTAAAGCTATCTACTGCATCTTTTTTACTGTGAGGTGAAAGGAATTTGACCAAATAACATGCAGTGAACCTTTTAACAATGGCACCATCATACTGGGCATGTCTCAGACCCCAGGAGTCCTTTCAAGGCGGGCCTTAGAGCTGCACGACAGCCCGCTAATACGAACCATCGCATTCCACCAGTACCTCAAGTGCTTTGATATTCCCGTTCTGATCTACTACACTGCTGCCACCTCACCATTCCACTGTCTCCACCTCTGTTTTCCCAGAGAAGTTCTATCAGAGCTTCTGTGACATAAAAATCATCCCCTGCGCACATCAGACCAAACGCTCCCTTTTAGCTTCTGGGGACAGGCAGGACGAGACCAGCCAAGCAGAGGTGACAGACTGTACTCCGTTCCACCACCCACCTTCTCCCCGTGCACTGCTCACGAGCAAAGTTACTTGCTAACGTGTACAGGGAAACCTTCACACAGCATCTGCCAAACAGGTACGGCACCAGAGACACGTACCACCAGTCCGTACTCCTCGTTAGGCGCCAAATGCTCGTCTGTGAGAAGCCGCGCTGCTTGGAGGACTCGAGTGATTCCTTCCATGTGGCAAGTCAAACTAAAGCAATTATGGGCCAAAATCAGCAATTCTGTAACTGAAGAAGAGCAGAACTCAGGTATTTCAGTTAATAAGCTGAGGAAGCGCATTGTTATGCTTCTCTCTGCGAAAGCGATGCCATCTCTGCAGAGGATCCACAACCTTCCCAGTTACAAACAGCAGAACCGCATTAGAAAGTTGAGCTATTACGGTTCTGTCCTGTGCAATTTTAAGAAGTAACAGTTTCTGTAACAGTATGCATTCAGTCTGGCTTCTCAATCTGTGGCAAAGTCTGGGCTTTTTGGATCATTTTCTGAAACGTTATATTATTCCACACACAAAACTTCCATCCTCCTCCACCGAAAGCTGACTGACAAACGTCTAATAATACATCAGCTGCCCACTACCACCGACCAGCGCTGCACTGGAAAAAGGAAGGCCACAAGTTTTGCATCTGGGTTTGAAAAATCATTCATGAATTGCACACACTAAAGAAACGAGCTAAACCAGCACAGCCCGGCATGTTCCAGTGTCTGTGGAAGGCCTGACCCATAGTGTAAAGCAGGCACGGCGCAGTGCAGTCCCAGACCTTACTCTCAGCACCACGCCGTTCACTTCAGGAAAGCAGCAGTGTTAGATGAACTGCTACACGACATACTGAAAAATGCAGATTTTGAGAAGAACACAGTTAACGTCATAAACCTATACAACGTATTTTGAAACAAACCGATTATACCTCTACCTGTAGAAAGGTACTCAAGCGGAGACTCCATTCAGAGACATCCTCCAGCACAATTTGGTAATTCCCAACATGGTTTCCTCAGAGTCTTTTCCCTAACTAGTCAGCCATGCAGGAAAATACTAATACTCACCCATATACTACTTAACCAGAAAAAATAAGGGGCAAGTTAAGATCTGACAACAGGACAGAGGTGTTACGGACATAAAGATTACATGGAACGTGATATTTTCAATTAGTTATTTTCTCACAAAGGTTTTCCGAATTTCCAGTATTACAGCTGGGTTCTAACGGAACAGTTTCAACATTAACTTCAGCCACGCGTTTGCTTCCGCAGAACACGTTCTAGAAGCTGCTGACTCACTGACTGCATTGCCCAGCTGTTAGCACAAAAAAATCTGTATTTTGTTTGGAAAGTAAACTGATGCAACCCTTAAGCAGCATGCTTAGGTACTGTGCATGTGCTTGGATCGATTGAGCTAGTATCAAATTTGAGATCCGTAACAGATGCTTCCATCAGCATTGCTTTTACTCTGTGATGTGATTTTAAACCACGGAATGCCATGTTTAGTAATGCATCGGTTACATCAAGTCTTATTTGCCATTTACTTACTGCATGACAGTTCCCCACGTGGTACAGAGGAAATCTTGTCCAGTAACTTCATGCCAACCAGCGTATGATCCTGGCACAGCTTAGCAAGCTGCAGGAATGCCTGACTCTCGGCTGCAGGATTCAACACCTGTTTCTGTCCTGTGTCCACAGAGAGAGAGAGTTATGTGATAAGTGCTAACCATTCAGGAGAGATTAGCTACGTTAATGGAAAAAAACCCAAAGCAACCAATATAACTTCATCCAGGCTGACTTGGGACTTGGAACTGCTGCTCCAAACACACTTCTGATCTTACTGCTGGAATTTAAGAATCAGATACTACTCCTTCGCCAGATCAATCCAATGAAATCCTACTGAACAACTGCATTGCGACTGCAACTACACCTGTAACTTCACAAATCCAGTAGGCTGCTGCTGCTGAAAAAAAGAACCTTTTCCTCTTCCTTACGCAATACAATTCTAACCCGTCCCTTGCAGTGGCTCGGATTCATACTCTTCCACGGACCAGTTCAACTCATGCACTCAACAGAAAACCCTTCTTTTCTGGATTTGTTTTCTGCTAGGTTAGTGAGTTGACTCTTCTGAAGGAACCAAATCCTCTGAGCCAACCAAGGGAAGGGGAACACGGGGAGCAGCAGGAGCGAGGGGTTGCGGAGTGGAAGACAGCAGGAGCAGAGGAGAGCACACCTGGACTCGGGAATCTCCATCCGATGGCTCAAGGTTTCTCATGGAACTTTGTTGTTAATATTGTGGCAAAGTAGAAGTTACTCAAATAGAAAAGTCCCCCAGATAAAATTCCTGCTGTTTTGGGGAACATCCCTCATTTCACCAAGTCAAAAAAAAAGGGAAAATCTTTTGGCCAAGCTTTTTTCACAAAGAAAATGAGCATGAATCTTTCCAAGTCAGATGATGTGGGGCTGCAAAGATCATGATTAAAAAACCCAAACAACCCCGTTTTTTAAAAAACATTAAATTTACATCCATAAAAAATAAAATCTTAAATGCTGCAACACCACACTGGACTCAAAAATAACTAAAAATAAACGTTGGTATAAAACCTGTTTAAAGAAGGTGTACCAGGTTTACAACCGTTACACAAGAGCCGCCCAAACGTTACTGACCATAATGAGCACTCAAATATCTGGAGAGCAAGGACTGCTTTTCAGATACACAAATATCACTTAGAAACCACAAATGCTGAAATACCAGATCAAGCCTCCTCACTACCTTTCCCTTCTGAAGACACCAACAGTTCCTGCATGATTTCTTCAGCCACTAGCTCTGCCACGGTTTCAGGCTGGAGGCCCTGCGTGGTGATGAAAGCCTGAGCTCTCCTGCCTCTGTCCGGCTGACGGGAGGACAGAATTGCCCGAAGCACTTTCTCGGGGTCCTGGGCTGACATTTCACTGTAGGAGCAGTTCAGTTCCTAAGAAACACACGTACACTTAGAAGATTCTACACAGCAAAAATGCCAGAACATATATTGACCTGCAGTACTTCTTCCTAATGATGAGCTGATATCGGGGGGGGGTGCTGGAGAATCAGACAGAGCTCTGTTTCAAAAAATGCAAACACAGTCTGTCCTTCTATCAGTTAACGGTGCCTTCATCCGCTTACCTTCACTATTAATGTCCTCCCAATCAGGCTGGCATTTAAGTACTTCGTATTTGAAGTGGAATACTCACAGAGCTGTTGCCATGGACAGAGATGCTTTCCTGAACCAAAAATAAACCTTAACACTTAAAGTAACTAGAAGAAAGACCTCCCAAAACAAAGAACTGTGTTTTACTGCGTAAGTTTTACTTACGGGTTTCCTTTTCCTCTTCTCTATATACCACAAACTCCGTGAAAAATATATCCTAATTTTTACATATGCTACAGTTGGAAGAGGAGTTGGTGAGGCTCTGTGAATGCTCTGCTGCAACGTATTCCAAATTTATAACTTTACAAATTAATTGAAAAATATACCTCATAAACACAATGATCAAAAGTACGGACATGCAGCTTCAGGCAAGTAGTATATGGATGGTATAAAGGGAACAAGCCAGTCACACGACTACTTTTTAGTAGCTCAAACCTAAAGCACTCACTCCAAATATTCAAAGCATGAAAAATTCTGTAGGAAAATCTAAGAACCTCTGTGATAAAGCCGATACTAGTATTTTCAGCAGACAAGCTGCTGTTTTTATTCAGAAAAAAATGAACGCTCCATTCCAAAAATAAGGACCAAATACCATGGAAAGGGGTTCTGTACCCTGAAAGGAGTGTTCAGCCGCACCCTCTGGAGGAGCAGCAGAGGTGGGCTGTCAGGAAGGTCAGGGAGAAGAGAGGCGGCAAACAGTCGCCTACGTCTCCTGTCACCGTCTGGGTCAAACCACTTGGAACTTATTGGCCACCCCCCTGAGCAGCCCCAGGGCAAAGAGCTGCCTCTGTGCGAGCCTGCAGAGCACTTCTGCGCGAAAACTTCTGAGGCAGCTGCTATCTCTTTGTCTGCTTCTGCGTCAGTGTTGATTACGAAGGCATCCCACAACAAAGGCCTAAAGCAAAGTGCTAGATGAACAACATATGCTCGAAAGATTATAAAAAAAGCACATCAAAGAGACACAGGCTGAAATCTGGCTTAGTGGAGTCAGAGGTAGGGGCCCGGGGAGTCTGGGAGTTGAGTTCATCTCAACACTTCATGCCTAGGAAGCACCTGGCCATTTTTCCACACAAAGACTTGGTAATTTCACCCTCCGAAGCTTGTTTCAGGCACCTGATGAGGACTTTCACCACTCTTATCCTTTTGTCCATAAACTTCTACAGCACAGCTTGATACAAACCACTCGTTTCTTCAATAACGTTACCAGACACATACCTTCGAAAGTTCGTATAAACAGAGAACCTGTCTGCAGTAGTTCCTCCCATGGACACATTCATCTATGAGAACCTTCAGACTGATAACAACCTGATCATCTGGAGATGGAGCCACAATGTGTGTCCAGTCTTCCAAGCTTAATGCTGGAAACAAAAATACTATAAATCCCTTTCTCGTAAAGACAAATAACACCAACAAATCTTGTACTTGGAGCAAGACTCCAGAAATCTGTAGCAAATACATAATACTTCCTCAGTCTTTGAGACGGAACTCTTGATACCTGTGAGTTTTTTGTTTGGGTTTTTTTTTTAAGTTTTAGGATACAAATGATATGACAGAATACAAATGAGCCAAAATATCCACAATAATACCTCAGATGTAAAATTCCTAAGCGTAAGAGATCATAAAGGTTTCTTTCAGTCTTTCTGGTGGTTTAGGCTTCATTTACTCTTTTCTATTCCTATTAAGCTTTATAAATATTAGTATTAGAAAGCAATGTTCCAGCTGACAGCTTTCTCATTCAGGCTTCGTAAATATGCACAGAGTACTTTATATATGAACATTACCAGTCTTCGCCTTGCTATCAATACGAAACACTAACCCCTTTATAATGCACGAAGAACTCAGAGAAATATATTAATTAAAGCATTTCCATGTTTCAGCTCTATGAACTCACTCAAGATTTACTACAGCGTGTACTTCAAGAGCAGGAACATAGATGAAATTCAGTGCTACTTTACTGGAACAGAACTGTGAACTATAAAAAATGAACAGTTAAGAGACTATAGAAACTGTATACAGAAACACCCCGCCTGAAGCACATAAGCAATGTATATTACAAGGCTTCAAATTCCTTTCACTAGAGGATTTATGAACCAAGGAGATAACCCACTGTCATGAAGACCTTATTTCCTCCAGAAATACTGGGGGGAATTAAGACTGTAAGAAAAGAGAAGAATCCAGTAGAAGCCCAGCAATGGTACTAACTGGCTGGCGTTACTTACCGCTTGGGACTCTGCCTTGCTGAGATGTACTGCTTTCAGATGGCTTCTCTCTTCCTACAAGAAGAGTCTGAATATCTGTGTGTAATTTGTCTAGATCAGTCTCCCCTGAAGCCAGAGCCCTGCAATGTAATACCAGTGAAACATCTCTGTTGTAGAACTGGAAATACTGACAAACACGGCTGGCTTCATGCACGCTTCCTTCATCAAGAAGGCACCCGATCAGAAACTTGAGTGATCCCTCCTCCTCGTTAGTCAAGGTCTGTTGAGGCTCTCTGAATGCAAGACCCTCTAGTTTTAAGTACTTTGGTGTATTCAGAGCAGGTAGCTTTGAAAAAGAAAACTCCTTAGCTAAGTTATCAAAGGTAAAATCCCTGTTCCCTACAACATGGGAGCAAAATCTCGATTTCCCCGACCCCTCGTCTGTGGATAGCGTTTGTTGTGCGATGCGACAAATCCAGATCTGCTTCTCTATTTCTTCTAATTTGTGCAGTGATGACGACTCATTCTTGGCCAGCCAATGGCCAGCTAGGGTAAGCAACAAGTGTCTCTCCATAATGCTGGTTATCTTCTCCTGAGCTAAAGATTCAAATACCGTGTTTGCCTGATTGAAAAAAAAATCAGATGCAGCTTTGCTGGAGATTGAATTTTTCATGAAGTTGTCATTACATTTTTTCCAGAATTCAATTCTTGTCTGGTTTTGATGCCACCGTCCGATGCCTCTTAAATGATGTAGATCTCTTAGAACCTGCAAAATTCACAGGGGTCTTAAACAACATTCTTTCCAAAAAAGAAAAATCACACTGAACGGCCACAATACTGAAAAACTGAATTAGATTAAGTGTCCCATCAATTTTTCTCACCAAATAAAACTGATTGTACAGCAAGTAAAAATAGGAAGAGAATAATGAAAGCTACACTGTCCTTTTCAGCTTAGCACTTACAGTCAACTTGTTCGGTGTACTTGCATTAAAATAAAAAGTGATTTGAAGAAAAAATTGTGTTTCAGGAAGACTAAGAAGTAACATTCTCCATACTGCCAGTAAGAGGACTATTAAGAGGTGAGTATCATTATTTAACTATACCTCTTGGATTACAACGTTGTCCACGGGCAATTCAGCTAGTGCTGCTACCTCCCGAGCCAGCGAGAACATTCCTTTCTCTTGCAGCTGCTCCAGAATCGACCTGCACTCACTCTGCAACGTCTCCATACTGTAACTGGTTAGGACGGAGCGATTAATCGATATGGAGGAATCCTTCAGGCTCTCACTGAGTGCACAGAGTTTCTTCACGTAAGGGCCTGTTTTAAAAAAATATAAACAATCAAAGGCAGCCGGTTTTTAAACCTGAGGAAATTCTGCTACTTCTTTCAGCATGCAACCCTGCCAGAGGAGCACAGATTTTACACTCTAAAACTTCCATGGGACTGAAAATAAGCTCTAAATCCATAACTAAAATACTTCCGTAGATAATCCGTGCACTCCTCATCAACACTTGCACGTAATCATTCCCCCAAACAACTTACACACACAATTACATTTTCACCACTGCAATTCACCGTAAGGACCAACTCTGGTTATATGAATTCTTACACAAAAATAAAAAGTATGAATACACTTAAACATTTTCAGTCACTCCAAAAACATTGTATGTGGTCTTCAGATTAAAGCAGTAAATCATCTAAGAGAGGAAGCTGTATTTACCATCAAGTAGAAGATTATCTGCTGCAGCAAACAGCTGTAAGAGCTTTCCTAATTCATATTCCGTTCTACATTGCTGCATCATCAACTCAAGAAGAAACAACGCTTGTGATTCCAACCACTGCACAGGTAATTCTGAAGCTGCTGGTTCATCTTCAGTTTTAAGCTGTGTAGAGAAAGATTTTTAAGTGTTGGCTTTTGGGTTTTTTTTGCAAATATATTCTGCATTTTGGCGGGAATCACACTGGAAATGGAAGGCGTACCAGGTGTACCTCCTTCTTTCAGAAACAACTAACTGCCATTCCCAAGGGGCACTGATCCATCTCTGATGGATGTTTGACTTTAGTCTCAAAGTAGTAGATTTTATGACAGGGTAGCCTTACTCTTGATAATCATGGAAGATATAAGAGATGCAAGAAGGATCAGAAATGGATAGATAAAATAAATTGCTGGATTGATAGCTCTTGTTACACCGCTGTATACTTTATAAGCATATCCACTATGTGAGTGGCGCACAGGAAAGGAAACTGATCTAGCCTTAGCTTCAATTGCAGGAAGGAAAACCGCTAATGACATGGAATGTTAGTTACCAAGATCTTCAGGGAACTAGAAAATTGTGATGGAAAGGCAAGAACTGAAGTAATTTGTGAAAATATCTGTATGTGACAAAGAAAGAATGATGCGTGAAAACACTTTGGTCCTCTTAAAATCACCTGTTTTTTACTGTGAGTGTGTAATGCAGTTCACCGAGTCATTTTCAAAGAAAAGTCTACACAATTTCTGACAACTACCAAAACTAAAGCGGTATCACAAACTTCTTCAGAAACTTTGAAACATATTCAAAAAATCTGTCTTTCTTAAATAGATATTCCCTGTAAGTTTATCATCTCAGTATTGACTTGCCCTGGTCAATAGAGAATACCCCACACTCACCACAGATAATTCCATTTACCAACAGCGGTCCTACTTGAGTCAATGCCAACCTTCAAACAGTGAACTGCTCACACAAGGAGGGTGACATAGTGTTTCAATCTGCCCATATCAACTTAAAACAATGCATTGCGGGTTTTGAATTGTCAGAAACATTTTCCCATCAACTGGCAGCACTAAAAAGAATCTGCCGAAACCTAGCGCTTCAGAAATCAGCTCCTAGATCATTCTAAGCATACCCTTTTCCTTATTTTCATATATGACATTAGATGCCTATCACGTTCTAATAAGGCAAGACCTAGGCAAGGACATTTAGAGAAAATTAAATTTGCTTACTTTTGTGAGACTTTCCTGAAACTTGTCCAGTTTGATTTTAGCTTCATTGTATTTTTTACAGTTCATACATAGTTCGTACATCTCCAGCATATACAGTAACGGGGAATCCTTTAAGACACAAGAATAGGTTATAATTCTTTCCTAAAAGTACCTCAATAAATGTAGAATTTGTCTTCCTCAGTACTAGAACAATAAAGTTCTCACTTCTTAAAACTGCATGCAAGGCTGATGTATGGTCTGCAAATTTGTAATAGTTGGAAGAACTTAATTCACAGATTTTCTTACCTGATTGGGATTTTCAGTGGATTACAACCAGGCCATCTGGGCCACAAACAGCAAGACAGAAGGGGAATCTATAGGCCATCTCCTCTCCAAGATGATTTGAGAAACACTCAAGTATACCACTAGAGACATTACCTTACCTTTAAAAAGAGCTGGAAGCCATTTAGAAGCGTTTTACTTTTTTGCTCTCTTAAAAAGACTTTCCAGATAACTGATAGGTCATGAAGATCCCATTCGTGATTTTCTGCTGAGCTTTGAATGTGGTTTGTTGCTTCGGCTCTGGTAGCATCGTCCACAGTAGTAATTATCCAAACGCAGAGACAATGAATAACGTTTGCATCCTGTCAAATGACAAAAAGGATGGCTTTATAACAACCGGAGATAAACATCACCTCATGATATATCACCCGGCCAAATGTGTCGTACTATTCACAATCACTACAACGACTGTGAAAAAAACTTGATGAATGCAAGTTACATACCTACCATTTCACATAATTGCGCACAACCATCACTTTTTTACTACTTCTTCCTCTAAAAGATAACTAACTTCATCAGTACTCACTTGGAAACATGCTGCTAAAACGCTCAGAATGGGAGCGTGCTCTCTCAGTCCTTCAGTCAAAAGGTAACGTGAAGGGTCGGGGTTCCCCTGGCATTGCAAAAGGATTTGAAAGAGACTGTCTGCGTATCTGCTCTTGAACGCCCCGGCAGCACTGCTTCCAGGACTCCCTGCCTCAGGACACAAAAACGGCAACTTCTCCAACGCCAACAGCAAGTGATCTTGTAAAACGGGAGTGAAATCTTGAAGGATAGAAATGACCTAGGAAAGCAGAACCAAAAGCATCTGTACAGAGAGAGATCCAAAGAGAACGAGGGGGAAGGAGGACTGAGGCATTAAATACACAGAAAAGACAAATAAAACATTCTTCAAATTTGATTTTTTAGAACACTTTTTGAGACTTAGAGAGGAAGAAGTGTTCTGTAGGTGTGACTTATTCTAAGAAAATACTGAAGCTCACCTCTTTACGGAAAGCTGAAGTGCCTCTGAGAGACATTCATTTTTGGTGTCTCTCTCATACTGCTAACAGCACATCATGAAAAGTGCCTGGTTAGTTGCTATTGTGTAATTACATCCATTTCTTTTCAAGACAACAACGAAGAGATCCAAGTTAAAATCCTAGGCCTGCTAAGTATCATCTTACCCGGAATTTTCTTGGCAAATACTTTTGTGTCCAATTCACTTCAGACAGACACTCAAATCACTCCTCTGAAAATCATTTTCTCCACTACTGATCAATAACATCACATAAGATTTTTCAAACAGGAAATTTTCTTCCTGATTTTCTCCTTTAATAGCTAGCTTTCATGCTTTTAGAAGCATATTATTATATTTGCTGAACAGTCAGCTCCCTCTGGAGTCAATTTCCTTTGTCTTGTGTTAGCTTTTCACATCCCAAGAGGGAGAGAAGAGCAGAGAAGTTGGGCAAGCCGGCTGTAAGAGAAGGGCTATCATCATCACAGGATGTCGAGCATCCTGAGACAACTTCTAACTTCTTGGAAATTGATGGGGCTTCAACTTTACATTGTCTCCACAATGTGCTATTCTCTTTATTTGCTTGTTGAAAGAATCTATTTTTTATTCCTTTTTTTTTTTTTTGAACATCACAGACAAAGAACATTCTTGATAAACTCTATCTTCATTTAAAAACGTACACGGATATCTCACCTCATGTGGCTGGTAGCTGTACAGCCGGGTTTGGATGATGAACTGCAGCCAGTCGTTGGATTTGGCACACTCCTTTAGGTAAGACGTACTCAGACCGATATTATGCAGTTTACAGAACTGCATTACCAAAGACCACTGCCTTCTAGAGTCACTAGACGTCCTGCATGGAATTTAAACAGCTTCAGCTGTAATAAACTCATAATTATACCAGATGTTAACAATGTATAAACTCATCGTGTAGCCCGAGATCCATTGCCTGCACATGGCAACACCAGCACTTCCATGGACTTCACTGCAGATGAGGTCACGTTCCATGGTGGGAGCTGCCACACTACACCCCATGGACATTCCCACCCACCAAGGCAGGAACATCGTCCTGTCTTGACAATGCAGGCTTTGAAAAGAGGTCAACAACCTTCACTGCTAAGCGTGCTGCAGGAGCTCTGGGATCAGCGAGTCTAACGGGCTGACTGTACTGCCTTATCCTCGCCAACAGACATCTGTTACCTCTACTATTTGAAATACCAAGACTATCTTCTAAATTCAAATATTGTTGTTCAGTTTACAGCAATAAAACACATACGTCTCTTTTATAAATTCAGTGCTCAATCTCAATTTGCCAGCGTAATCCTTTAAACCACATTTTACTCACTTCTTTATTCCTTGATGCTCAACTGCATCCCAAAAGGCTTCTTCTAAGGAGATAAGAACTTCTGCTGCCGCTGCTTTTTCACCATCAGCCAATTTTGTTAACTTTTCAACTGTTTAAAAGAACGTATTACTATTTCTGAGATGCTATTTGGGATTAGAGTAAGGGTAATATTTTCAAAAGTACCGGAATCATTCCGCAGAACAAATCTTATCAATGCAAATGTTTCAATAACTATGCCAAGTCTGGCACCAAAGTGTTTACATGATTTTTGAAAAAAGAATTTCAACTTTTCAATCACATAACTTTTTTTTTTTTAAATAAGCGCTACCTATAGTTTTAAATAACATATATGTTTTTAGAATGATCAGGAAAATATAAATAAATGCCAGCAGTTTCCTAGTTGGGACAAACAGACACCTGTGGACCTATAGTTTGACATTCAACTTTCTAAAGTTATTCCTAGGATAAATTTAATTTCCTTCCAGCTTTGCACATCTGATTTCACTGCAGCTGTAAGACAGTTTTCAAGTATGAAAGACAAAAGAGATTTGGTATGAAAGACAAAAGAGATTTGGTAATGTCCCTTTGTTTAATCCTGTAGTTANCTATAGTTTGACATTCAACTTTCTAAAGTTATTCCTAGGATAAATTTAATTTCCTTCCAGCTTTGCACATCTGATTTCACTGCAGCTGTAAGACAGTTTTCAAGTATGAAAGACAAAAGAGATTTGGTATGAAAGACAAAAGAGATTTGGTAATGTCCCTTTGTTTAATCCTGTAGTTATATTATTACAACATTAGGCTGAACTTTACTAAATATTACACTGAGCCTTAAGCAGCTGTTCGACAGTGTCTGTCTGATGCTCCCACAATTCTGGCTGCGTGTCATATTACAGTCTTCCTGCCGTATTTGGTATGCCAGGCTCAAAGTGCACCTTCAAAGTGCACCTTCAAATTAGTAAGAAGCAGGAAAAAAAGAAGAGCAAAATTCTTAGCTCTTCAAAGGACAGGATGCTCTTACTGCATTCCTGAGAAGTCAGGCGCCATCTTTCAATCCATCTCTGGTTCTCTTCCCAATAAATACATAGTACCCCATTTTAAAACAAACAAAACACACCCTTACCCAAAGATTCTTTGATTTGATTGTGCTGAGATTCTGCATTTCTAGTTCTGTAACTGAAAATGATGTTCGCAACTTTCATATCGACTCTGAGTTTGAGGCTGTCGAGGCCCAGCAATTCCAGAAAACACACACAGGCTGCTCCTACGGAAGGCGTGCTGAAGAAGGAAAGAGCTAAAATATAGGCTTCCTTTCCTGCTTGCTGAATCCTGAAACAAAAACAACACCAGTTAGCACATATGATTTTTAACCAATTTTCAAATGTAAATATTCGCCATGTAAACAAGTACCTACAACGTTTACTAAACTCACAGACTAACATGGAAGATGTTTACAAAACGGAGTTTCATATTTATAAAAATACCTAGGTATGAGAATAAAGCCTCACACATCATAAGCACAGAGTTTGCAATTTAATAAACTTTAACAAAAACTAAAGCCAATGCATTTGATATTACAATTAATAAAAACGAGCTGTCAGGACTTTTAGTGCGAGAAGTGCCAGGGCAGAGCTCACAATCGAAGCTCTGCAGCATCAAGAACCTGAAACTGATTTACAGCTTGCGCTAAGCAAAAAAAGCTCCCCTGAAGGGTTCTAGAGGGGCTGGGGCACTGGGTAGCTGAAATTTTTCCAGAGCAGTAACTGAAAGAATTATGCATGTCTGACTGTCTTTTAAACTATTAAGTACTTCAGTCTAGATTAAGGTATGTTTTCCTTTTTGCCCAAATCTTAGCTGTTTCCACAAGAGAAACTGATTTGTATAGAAATGATGAAAAGAAACATACAGTGACTAATAAACAAACAGGACATTCTAGAAACAAACAGTGATTTGTTCTGATGTAACTCCTACTAGTTTAGAATATATGTAATAGTAAATTTAATATATTCAAGCAAGATGTGTAATTCGACTGTATCCTTTTGAACACATGATTTTGAAGCTTCAGCCAGAAAACTTAAATTCCTCCATCTCCAGTACATTATTTGTCTTATTAATTTAACTCAAGAAGTCTCATTCTTCAGAAATGTCAAAGAAAAGGGGCATCTTTTGTCTAAAAAGTGATCTGGAGGCTCAGGTCCCTGGAAGAAACGCCTACCTGTGTTTGATATGACTGGAACATTTTTCATTCCTTGCTTTCATAGTGTAGATTTTATTTAGGTAATTCAAAATAAAACTCACCTTCTTTTAGGCGATCTTTGATTTCTATCCTACTCCATGCTAGACTATCGAACAGACTCCTAGGACAGCTAAAATTTCAAGTGATGCAACGCACACCACTTGTTTGCTGTTGGGGAGGATTAATGTTACTCCATGTGCTAGATTATACAGACTGTAACTTCAAAAGAACTATTTGACCGTCATTTTTGAGAAGACTTACAACTGTTTGGGGGATTTGCTCTTTACTAACTGCTGGACCAAAAATGTACCAAAAGCAAATGACGGACGTCCATGGTGCAAATAGTACAAAAAATCCAGTCGTTCCATTATAGCGTATTTGTTCACCAGTTCAGGGGATGAAAAATGAGGAAAGTCACTTGATGCATCTAGAAAGAATATCATCGTTATTATGAGCTGATAAACAGTTGAACACAGAAAATGGCTTTTGGCCTCAAAACCTGAGATGACAACCACATACCTCTCCTCTTGTTCTAATTCAAATCTCAGCATACCCAAACCCCGCTGCAATTCCAATTCTCATGGTAAAACTCTAGAACTCTAGATCACTTCTTAGGCTCTCAACTTCTTTTTAAAAGAAAATACTGCTTTTCTATCTCATAATACATTCAGAAAAAATTCTGTCTGTGAAGAGCTTCATGGAAAAAGGTAACCTACCTAGGATTTTAGTTTCAAAACAAAATTTTAGTAAATTACACTGGATTTTTTGGTAAAAGAAATGCCCTTTGGAATAAGTTTATCTGCCAAATCATTCCACTGGAAGGTATTTTATCCTAGGCGCTCAGGCTAACAAAGCATACAAAACTTGAAAGTAACATACCTGATACAGCAAGAGTATTTGTTGACTGCCAGCCAAATAATTTAGTGGGATCAAAGGGCACTAATGACTGAAAGATTAGAAACAAAACATATTGAGAAATCTTAAGATTTTGACATCAGACCAAACTAGAGAATGTTTTAGGGAGCTGCCGTGGCAGACAATCAGGCCTGGCCCGTGCTGCTATCGAGCAGTGATGTATCTTGGGCAGCTCTCGCAAAGGCACAAACAGATCCACTCCGTAGGACCAGAACACAAACAAGTGCAAGGAAAGAAAGGCTTAGACTTTGGTCTAAGGAAATAGGGAAAGAACGTAATTAAGTATTTTGCTAAACGGTGATCTTAGTAAAGTTAACACTTGCCTAATAATGAATAATTCATAGCCATTGCTTCCAACTTTCAGCTCATCTCATACCACAGATCTGAAGTAAAAGGCATTTGCCCAGAAACGTGTCATGACATTCCATGAGACTCTATCCTTTAATTCTGCATTTCCATTTCCCTTAGACAATTCTAAACAACCTGCCCACTGAAGACTGCACGAATGTCACTTCTCTGACATTCCAGGACTGCTGAAGTTAAACACTGCAGATGTCTTTACAGGTCTCGGGGAGCTGGGGGGAAGCCAGACTCACAGATACCATTTCAAAAAACTGTTCAGAATGAAGCTATAAACTTTAGCTCCAAATTAAGGATTCCAAGGAAACAACATATGGTCCCCACCCTCCAGGCTTTAGCTGCAAACAAGCTTCTCTTAGTTTACTTTTGTTCTGCCAAAAAGCACCACCAAGAAGCATTTTGTGTACCTGAACAAGATGGTAAAGAGAGATGTCAGGTGGCAAAATTCCATGAGAGGTACACGGGGGAAAGAGAGCAGCTTTGAGTTTGGGGTAAGGAGTCAATGCCATTTTTAAGAGCTGTGGATCGACTTTCTTCAGAGGTTTTTCAGTATCTTCATTCTGAAGAACCTACATCGCAAGGAAGCAAAAATATTTCATTAGGAAGAAGAAACTGCATTAAGATAATAACAAAACAATCTTTGAATCCATTAAACAAACTACCTCATGGGAATTTGACATATGGCGACAACACAGGAAGTATCATTTTTTTTCCTGGAAAATCCTTTTAAGTTATAATAGACATCTCTTCAACAGTACCTGGTATTTTAGATTACTGTGCTATGTATCAAAAAGTTATCTCTATCAATCAATTCTGTTCCAACATGTGGTTCACCGAGCATTTTCTTTTAAAAGTATAAACGTTTACAATGTGCTTTTTGATCTCTGTAACACAATGCAATTGATTAACGATGTAACCAGTAAGCTGAAGTTTTTGATATGTGCCTAGATTTTCAGCCTTTAAAAATACAAATATGGAAGCTGAATAACCCCAATTCAGCTCCAAGCAGAAGAGCAGCCAGTTACCCGTTGCTTCATTTACTTAAAAACTACAAATGACCACAAAAGGGGACAGTCGTCTAACAAATACAGGAACACCATTTTAAAGGTTTATTGAAAATATTTTTGCAAACTAAAACTATTTGAGGAACACAAGTGCCCATAAACTCTCTCAGCTGTAACTTGTTACGAAGGAGTTAAATACTCCAACTCACAGCCGCTGTGCCTTGCTATTTGTAAACCATGTAACCTCAAACCACTCCACTCGCTTCATCTGGTCAACTAACATCGAAACACGCAACACCAAAACCAGGTTTTTATTTGGAAAGAAATTATATGATGGCGTTAATGTATTTATTTTAATTAATGTACTCCTTTGAGTTTTCAACACCATGCGAGAACTTCTGCAAAAGCTTATCAACCCTTTGCTGCCCACCGTACCTGATCAATACCTCCAGGGGCATACATTGTAGTAGCAAGTGCTAACAGCGTACGTCCTTCCAGGAGCATGCTACTCACGCTGGCTTGGTTACTGGGAATCAAGATCTGAGCATTTGCGAGACTAGCTTGAAAAATCATCTTTGGATCTGAGAAGAAAAAAGTCAGACTTAATTTCATGCAAAAACTCTTAAATTGTTACATCAGGTATTAAAACAGTCCTATGACTATGAAAAAACCTGAAATCTCTAGTTTTTGTTAATAGTGATTTCTCTCAATTTACTTACAAATACAGATAAGCTATTCTAGATTTTACTGAGCTTTTGCGATTTCAAATCGGTTTTACCTACACAGATGGATTTGGATTGAGTCCCACAGTTTAGCATTGTATTGATTGAATTCTTTATCCTATACTGATCACGCTTTCTGAAAATCCTTCACTTGGGCTTACTTTTATCATTTGTTAACATGTAATTCTACAAAAGATGAAATGTTTTTTAAAAAAAGTGAAATGAGTTAAGGGCACAAATTCTACTCATTTTGAATGAAATAACAAAAAAACCCAAAACAAATACATGATCTAAGGGGCAGAAAAGTCAAAATGCCCCACGAGAACTAGAGGAAGCTTTAACAGTATATGCATTTTCTTATGAATTCTCCTTCTGCTCAACCTGTTGGGAATATAATCAAATTGGAGGCAATGTTGATCACACACAAAATAATTCTCACATATCTACAGCCTCCAAATCTTTATGTACAGTTTAAGTAGGAATTATAATTTGCATTTTAGAGATGAGGAACCGATGCACGTGTAAATGAATCGCTGTGGTCAAGGACAAGTTTGCAGCAGAGCAGAGAATTAAACCCAGCTGTGCCAAACACTCAGCCGGCAGCACAAACATCGCACTCCCGCTGAGCGCAGCCGGACTCCTACCTCGTGGATTACTGGCAACCCCTCGACACTGCACAAGGAATTCAAACCAGGGATGTGCTTCATGCAGCTCCTTGTTATCCAAAATAGGGCAATTTGCAGGAGTTAAACTGGAAATAAGAGGAGCAGCAGCACAGTGAAAATACAGTATTTATAACCATCCTCTGCCCCAATATAGCACTGCGCTAACAATTAAGAGCATCTGACTTGGTGTTACAGTAACTTATTTCATCCATTCTTACGAAAGTGTCCAATCCCCCTTCTCTCCAAGACGCACAGCGTCAGCTGATGCGGCATCTCTGACAGTTCCCTTCTTTGAGATCCTCCTCCTGTGCTTGCTTCCGTAAATCAAAGTAACAATTTCCTGACCTGACAACCCCAAACACTTTCCAAAGAAGGGACTTGATTCACAAATACCACTCTGCATAGTCTAAATATTTTATGCAAACTAAAATTGATTATGCAAACAAAACAAATGATTTGTTGGCTTTCTTTTTTACCTTCTTAATACTTACACTATTAGACTGGAGTTACAGCTAAGAAATTCTAATTGCAAAGTATTCATTAAGTGGGAAGTATTCATACAGTTCCAATACCTAGTATTTCTTCCTCCTTCAAATCCCAACTAATCCTAATGTAGATGGAAACTAGCGATTTCTTTACTTGTGAATGTATCAAGAATGAACTCACACCTGTGCTCAAGTGAGAGTTTCTGAAGAATAAGTTGGTTTGGCTCATTTAAGATTGTATTGGTTATAACGTTATGCTATTACAACAATAATAATTTCCTTTAATGACCGACACACAAATTAACCTCGACAAGACAACCTGAATAAAGCTTCAAAATACAGCATGAAACCTAACACACCGCCCCACGCTTTTTCATTACATGACACTGTTGTAACCCAAGCAGTCTCTCTCACCAAATAGCAAGGGCCGAGGAAAACTCTATTAAAATTGTTTCATTATTTAAATCTGCATGAGATTTGAGGGATGAAAAGCGTTCATACCTGTAATAGTCCAAGTAAGTGTATAACAGATACTGTAAATTGTGTTCTAAACAGTGAAGGACAAAACGAGCGTGGAAGTCCAGACCACCTGCAGCGTTGTATTTTGGAACAGGGTGAGGATTTTGCAGTACTCCCCCAAGGTAAGACAGTCTTTGGAGCAGAAGTTCAAAATCTTCCAATTCAGAACAGACAAAAATTCCGTTTCTATCAGAAAAGAGAAAAAGCACATGCACTGATTCAGTTCAGAATTAGAAAGCAGACCTTTCCTTCTAGGGGATTACTTCACTACCGAGGCAAATACAACATGCCAAAAAATCTTTGCTAGTGCTCAAACAATATCGTAGTTACTACAGTTCACTGCAGGGAAGTGAAATGCTCTGTTTTTAGAATTTTCTCCCTTGCATTAAAATGGGCATCAGGAATATAATCACTATGAAAGACTGAAGAGCTGATAGAGGATTTCTGTTGCTCTCATGTTTCTTACGGTTGTCAGATAACGGAAAGTGCAAGTACAAGACTAAAATTAAATTTATTAATGGATTTGTGCTGTTTCAAAAAAGGGCACTAAATACGATATAAAAACTCATATGTATCAAATATTTTATTAACACGTACTTCTACAGCTACCTGATTTTGGCTTCCCGTAAGATAGAAAAGTTAGTAGAATGCATTAGGGGCACATACCTAGCCAGCTTGTTCAATATATCATTTCTCATGTAGCTACTGCATAACATGTGCCGGTCAATGATGTCTGGAGTAAGAGGGGGCCAGTGAGCTTGTCCGCACAAAGGCTGGTTGGGCTCCGACTCTTCAATCCATGAACAAATATTAAGCCAATCGTGCTGGGCTGTCAAGTGCATCCAAAGCACCTCAGGATTACACGTCTTGAGTTCTGTGTTTCAGAAAGGCAAACAGATGAAACCGCCACAAACACTACGTAAGAAATATTGACATTTCTCTATACATGTACGTATTTTTAACGAACAGTTGCAAATACGATGCTGAGATGAAGTGTACTGCAACAGCTTGTCACAGCTTTGTGTTGGAAAAGCTAAATGTAACACTACAGTGTAATAAGCTTTACAGAACGTAGCAGAGTATGACATCTACAATAAGTGGCCGTGCATTAGACAAGTCCCTTTCAGCAAGTTCCAACTTTTTCTCTACAGGAAGAACACAAATCCCTGCCAGAAAGCAACAGGATGAAAACACACAGTTTACCCATTTTCACTGACAAAAAATAAGCGACCTACTGTGGTAGCTCACAACTTTAGTGGTATCAATGCCACTCCTCCACACTTGCAATACACTATGTCAAAGACGGATTTTTAATTCACAATTTCTTCTAAGTCCTTAGTACCAGAATACTTGCCTTGGCGTGGTTTTCTGGGGAGAAGAATCATTTCCTGAATAAGCTCATCCCACCACTGAGCCCAGTTAAATATCACTTTAACTCTCCTGTTGTGAACCCGATGTCTATCACAATTCAACAACGAGTCCAGAACAGCTGTATGTCTGGAAAAGTCTTGTTCCTTTCTCCAGTTCTTGAAACTGCAATGAAATATGGCATTAGGACGTTTTCTAGTACTGTTTTAAAAAACAGTCTACAACCTAACAAACAGGAGATGATGAAAGGGTCAACAAATTTTGCTAGGCCATTTTGAAGAGAGTTCTGGAAGTGGTAGAGGGACTTACTTAGCTAAAAGCTTGAGAGCGCATATGAGAACAATGAGCAAAGAATTACTTCATTTTTCCAAAACTGGCATACCAAATGATAAGTATCATAACATTTTTTAAATTATTTAACTGTAAAATGATTCTTCTAGGTTACTTTAGTTTGCTATATTATGGATATCATAGATCAAAAATAGACCAAACATTCCATCTGAACATGTTTCATTTGATTAATAATTTTAATAATATCATTTGTTATTAAAAATACTTCATTTATGGTGATGATGACGAGAATAGAAGACCTCTGTTGCACTGATGATATACGTCATGACTTAGTCTGGAAGACCATGACAGCAATTGTTACATTAATGAGACAAGCAATCGTTCCCACACTGACCTTCATTTCTGCAAATGAAGACCAGGGAGAAATTAATGAAATTACAGAAGACTGCACTTGTTAGTGCAGTAAATCATACGGAATGTAGAATCCAGCATATTTTAAAACCTATTAATGTTATTAATTAATAATTAAAACTGATAATCCACATTACCTGGAAAGAGATTGAATCTCTTTATTTTCTTGGAAGGATTCCGAGTAAAAGCTTTCAACCTGATGCACAAAGTCTATCATTTTCTTCTCTTTTTCAGAAAAATAATTTTCTTCTCGTAAAACTTTCACCTTTAATTCAAATTAAAGTATTACCTCCAATTACAATTTTTATCTACTTAAAGTATATTAAAGTTGTAAACGATCCTGCAAGTGTAAAGAGTTAACTAACTGTAGGAAAAAGTGCTGGAAGCATTGAGGTCCCTACATTTAAATTACAAGAGGGCCAGGAGTTCATACTGCGTGCAAGCAGACGAGAACTAGATCAGAGCCAAGACAAAGAAATGACATTTTAACCATTTTTTACTGCAAATACAAAAGAACACAGGAATGTCAATGACGTCTCAGCAACTACACTGCAAGGACGGAGGGACAAAACCTGTTTGTTCCCATCCTGAAAGTGTGTTCAATACAAGGCTTTCTCTCAGCATAAATACGCATCAGGCTTCGGACCTGACAGCATCAGCTAGAACAAAAAAAGCCTTTTCTATACTTACCAACAAATCTCGTACATGTTTATCAACTGTGTAGAAACATATCTTATGCAATTCCTCCTTCACATCAAAGCCCTAACAAAAAAGAAGACACTCATTGTATGCAAATCGTACACTGACGGAACAAATGCGCCTGCTTTCTTTCCAAAGCACACAACCTTTTACAAATGTGCTTCTGATATTCGTTTCACCAGTTACTAAAGATGTCACAACAACCCAGTGATCTGCGTGATGTCTCCAGCATGTCTGGATACAAAATGTGTACCCTTTAATACCTGACTTGCCAGAATCACCTTTACACTTTGCTGATCACGACATCCGCCAATAGGCACTCAGAAATAGGCTCCCTCAGCATTCTGAAGGAATTGGTGATCAAAGTAGTTCTTTAAAACAAGTTCAATCGCACTGTAATACATGTATGTGGTAGAATCAAAACACCCGTAACACACCTAAAAGCTCCCCATACCCTTAGCATTCATTTATTTCATGAGTCGTAAAGAAGTGTTAAGAACTATCAGCATGCTTACTGAACACCTCTCACCATATTTCTTAAAAGTTCGGAGGCCTCTTTGGTATTATCCTTCAGAAGACGGTCATAGACCAGATTCAAACCTGTCTGGATAAATACTTGAAGACTTTGAGCAGGATGCTGATGCATTCGGAAGAAGGTCTGGGCCTCTGGCATTCTGTTGCTCAAGATAGCCTCAGCAATGACCTCCTAAAAGGGCGACAAATGGAACAAACCGATCTCACTAATCTTCAGCGTTATTATCTTTATAATCCCTATACTGATTTTTTCCCCAACAGTTTAAGGACATTTCCATATTAATAATTTCCTTAAATGTATTTTATAAGAACAGTAAAAAATGGATTACTCATTTTTACCTCTGGTGTCAGTTTTTCCCACATGTGGCTTTCTTCTAATGCAGGCAGATCTTCGTCAAGATCGCTTTCTGTGTGTACTGTACTTATTTGTGGTTGAGGATATTTTCTCAGAAATTTTCTAAGTTTAATAATGTAATCAGTCAAAATATCTGCACCCTTCTGCAGGAATTCATCAGGTTCTGTCAAAAGCATGCAAGATATCAGTTAAACAGAACTGAACAATACAGCATTTTCAATGTTTAGCAATGCTGAATGCGTTCTCCTGGCTAACAAACGGAACACACCCCAGAGGAACGCGCACGTCAGCTCTGTACTGCAATTTGACCTGCACAGGTGCGATACTGGCCATCACTATCAGCACGCTCTCAGGATACAGTCACAATCCCACCAGTGCTCCAGAGAGGTCCCCCTGCCCCCACTGATGTGTTTTCCCCTTCAGGGACGAGTAAATGAGAACTGACATTTTTTATTAATCCAACCAATTATTAGTCAGACAAAGTCCTGTTCAAAATGCAGGGACTTTTAAACATAACACTCATGTAGTAAGAAACAAAGACTACTAAAAATCATGTAGAAAAAAAAATTATTAAGAATAACAGGTAATGGTCTGCATCATTTACTATGGGAAGAAATCAGTTCTGCTTTAACGCGTATAACCTGTTGGTCCACAAACTCAAAAGCACCACCCAGACAGCAATTCCGACTTAAGCAGCATGACAGCACGCTGTGTGTTGGGACGTGTCACTCCACTGCCCACAGCTTTTTCTAGCAGAACAAAACCGTCCTCTGGAAGTCTGTTATTTTAACACTTCACGATTATACCAGCTGTTACTCTGGTTTTGAACCTTTTAGGCTGTAGTTCAAAGAGCAACAGAGCAACGGTGCCAGCGGAAGCAGTCATGCACTGCCACATCCAATCTGTAATCCCCATCAGATGCTGCTTCTTGCTTCCGTGACACCCCACGGGTTATACTGGGATGTGTGACTGTGTTGCCACACGGTACATCAGACTGGGAAGTGCTCCAGAGAAAAAAAAACCTGGTACGCTATTTTTTCAGCTGTATCAGTTTCTTAAACTAGTCTATTCCGTTCCACAGCCACATAAATATTTCTGCCAGAATATTTCAAGTGGCAGCACTGAGAAAGGAACGAGCAGCTGGGGGCTAAACCCAAGACATTTAACTGCACTACCACCAGGTATCCAGCAACAGCCTGGAAGTCCCATTGTGCCACTCGTCCGCGTCCCCCAGTGATCCTGTTCACGGTCTGCTGTCTGATCGGAGAGCCTGATCTTAGCTGTTTGGGCTAACACAGATACTGTATTCAGATGAATTTCTCGTGTTTCCCCTTAACATCTTTCATTCACTTAGCTCGAGCACATTTTTTTTTTTGTTCATTCTAGACAAATTTAGGCTTTTCATTAAAAAAATGACTTTTTCTTACCTACCTAAACAATGACACACTACATTACTACATATGATTCAAAATGAGCACTCTTACCCTCTGTGTGCACAAAAATTTCTTCAAGTTGCCTGCTAAGGAAAGTCAACGTGAGGTTTAGCAGCTGCTCAGAGAAGTGTTTACTCTGAGGCTCCATATCATTTTCTCTGATTGCTGAGCAAAGCAAGTCTAGAGCTGGCCTCAGCTCTTCCAAATCTGCAATATTTACATAAAAAGTTAAAACATCTGCATGCTACCATATGACTGATCATATAAATTTAAAATCTAAGTTAAAAGTCATAGAGGTATGCTACAAATATCTTCTAAAATGTGTCTAACAATATATGTAACATGATTTGCCTTCACATCAAAATGCTTATAATACATATTCCAATATCAGAACACAACCAAAAACCCCACGCATTATGCACCATTTCTCTCTTATTTTCCAGAAGTAGGGAAGTTGTAATATAGCATCATCCAAACACACAAGAGCACAGGCAATTCAATCTGCTTTTACAAACACACGGTCACAAACAGAAAGGCAATTCAATTTAAACCTCTGTGTAGCTGCAAGTATACTACTTACTTTTCAGGTAAGACTGGGATGCACTATCAGTAGACTGTTCAGGTCCAGAGCTGGGTGCAGACAGATTGAAAAGACCTTCTTTGCTTTTTAAAAATAAGTCTACTGTGTCTAGCTGACGATTTTCCAAACCTGCCTAGACAAACGTGCAGTAGAACAATTAATTATGCATGTACTCTAAAAATATATATTGTACATTTGCTGCTAGTATTTTTACTTCACACTCGGTGACAAAACATACATGCAGAAAAAAAGAAGAAATTTAAACTTAGCGTGCAAGGCCTGTGGCCTGAAATAACAAGGTGACCTGTTCAGTTCCTGCCATGCTCCTTTAATAGGCAAAAATGCTTTTGGGTCCAATTAAGAGGGAGTTTTCAGCACTGCTCAGTTTAATTTTTTTTAATTTTTTTTTAATGTGAGTTAACTTAGTTGCTTTATTTCTTTTTTGGGTTACTCATCTGGCTTAGTTGGGTTTTTTATTGTTTATTTAATAACTAAACCATTACTTTTTGCCCCTAGGTTACTAAGGCATACTCTTCATTGGGTCTAAAAACACCATTAACACTGCTGAACTGCATTCATTACTTCAAAGAAGTATTTTTGTTACCTGTAAGACATGAAACAGATTTCTTTACCTCTAGTGCATGTATTGGAATTGAACACCGTTCCCATGCGTTCAGATGACAAACAGAATCTACAACTCCAGCGCTGCCATAGATCATCAATCGATTCAAAAACTCTTCTTGAGTTAAACCAAATAGAACTAAGGAGAGACCGTGCTCTAAATAAAAGAATTAAACCATTATTAAAAATATATAAGCAAGTTATGACGCAGCAACATTTCTATGTATTGCCTCTCTTCCAAAATAATGACGCAAAGCTGCAGTGGCTCCATTTGGATTTCACCTTGGCAAGAACACATTAGAAATTAGCCATCAGCAGCCAGGAAAGAAGAGCGCTACTGAAAAAAAAAATAATGCTTTTATCAGAAGCCTACATCAGGACAATTATACAAATAAACCCCCTCACCTGTCAGAAGAAGGCATAATGGCACCCCTTCACTGCAATCCACATAAGCACTGTTTTTGCCAAAGTGGTAATACGTCACGTCTTGCGACTCAAAATCCCAGAGAGCAAGAGTCAATCCTTTGTCATTTGTCAGTACTACAAACAGGGCTTTAACTCCAGTTACCAATTTACACTCCAGTTGCACCACGTCTTGTGGTGCTTCTATGGGGATTTGTTTCCATTTCTGTCTTGCGTCACTGAGGTTTGCACCATCGCTTTGTACTGGTTTGGAAGGGGCCCACGTAACAGCCCGTGGAAGAAAAGCCACCATCTTCTCAGAATTTTCATAGATTTCAGGATCGTGATCTTCAAGATGGGTAAAAAACTGATACCAAGGTAAATTCAAGTCATTCACCGAATCTGGAGAACCTGGTCTTCTTCTCCTTACTGCATCACACAGCGAGGATAGGTGTGCCTTCCAGGACCTGGGGTGAAGAATGAAGCTGCCTGTAATACCAGGTATTACACCAAGAACAATGCAGATGAATCAATTTTTAAAGTTTCCTCAGTCAAATAATATGCATTTTGCATTTTAAAATTACTAAACAATAATTACTCTTTGGAAGCTGTTTGATGACATATGTGAAGTTGTCTCGGCCCATTTCCTAACATCATCCTAACATTCAAAAGATTTAAAGCAGAATGAGCTGATTTTACTTGCCATAACTAAAATAAAAAAAAATAAAAATTAGTAGTTTATTAATCAATGATCTAAAGGAGGCAAAACCCAGTCTGTTTTAGAAAGTAATTTCACTATGTACCTGTCTGTGCGGAAAGGCAAAGACAAAAGCTCCATGCTGTAATCAGAACAAGCGAGGTCGTCCTCATCCAGTCCTTCAGGAGGCTTCACTGGAAGGTTTTCAGAGTCTCTCTTACAGAGCAAATGCCCAGGGAACTGTCTGTAAAGAAATAAATATTAAATTTCACCTCCCTCATAAATTATTTAAGATTTTTTTTCCCTTCATGTTTAACTCCTCCAGGAATGAAATTTGAGAAAATGGGAGCTACCAGAGAAGCAGTTTATTCTCAGATGAGTAACATCCAGAAAAACGTACCCAGGTAAGCCATCAACACCTGGTGCTATTTCCTCTGAGGTGGACAACACCTCTAAATTACAACATAGTCCTACTTTAGCAAGCAAAGTCAGTTAAACTGTATCACAGTAGTTTAACGATCCCATACTCTACAGTATTTCTAAAAGGTGCTACCAACCACCACTGGCACTAATTGACAGCACGTACCTTAATCTTCCTAGAAAAAAACAGGAAGTCCAATACAAAGTTTTTCTATTTGTTAAAGTGACAGAGCATAAATTGGAGCAAATAATAACAGGCAATCTTTAAACAAATATGAAATCTCTGCTCTACCACAGAGCCGGAACTCAAAATAAAAAGCTGACGGCATCTCGACTATTATAGGACCGAGATTAGGCACTTTTAAATGTTAATTGTACTCAAAGACTTTCATTTGGGAGTTCTGCTGCAAACATACCTGAAGTACTTGTTGAGATCCACAGAGATGGCATCGTTGGAAGACCTGACGATCACAGCAACACTGAGGTCATGCGACACTTTCACCGCAGTGAGTGGCGATGTGATGGCTGGGCTCCTGTCCTCATCCTGCACGTCTCCCTGGCAGAGCGCTACATTGACCTTTGCTAGATTTGCACCATCAAAAGAGTCAAATACATCTTTAAACAGTGTCAAAGAAAACACCAGGCCTCAGACTGTCCAACAAACAAGGAAAACACGTAGAAGGGGAAGATGGTGAATTTCTGTTAACTTTGTGGTCCAAGCCAATCTCTCTGCACAACAAAACGTCTAGAATTGTTTGTTTTACAAAAGCATTTTAAGCTCAGCTAGGATCTAGCAGTGCATTGTGCTAGGTGCTGTACAAACACACAACTTGTGCCACCTCAAAAGAGTTAACTTGTACTTCGAAGTGAACTGGGACAAATATATATTGACAGCTATATAATTAGGAGGAAAATGTAACCTGATCTTATTGCATTTTTTTACGTACGTGTCAGAAAAAATTGACGAAGACTAGGTTTACGTTGAGCACCTTGTGGGACAGCCTGCCAGGTTTGAGCTCCTGTTCTTTAGAACACAGAAGACAGCAATCTGGTTTCCAAGCTGTGATTCCCTGCAGGTCTGTAGATAATTTCTAAAGGATCTAATTAAGAAAGGCTAGTGACGGCAGACGTAAGCCTGTTATACAGAGATCCACATACCAAAAATGCTGAAAACCATTACTCCAGTGTGAGACAGGTTTCCAGTGGAACGTTCAGAAACTACATTTGATACATGACTATGGCATTTTTACTACATTAACTAGCATTTTGCTACACAACCCCCTTTATTGAAAGCGTCTTCAAAACAGACACTTGAATTTCTTTCAAGACATTTCTGCTTAAAACCCTAACACAAAAGTAAAACCACTTTCTTTTTTTCCAGACCATCTACACTGCGAGCTAGTCTCTATTGCAAAGGATACAAATCCATCCAGAACTATCTAGCAGAAACAGGATGCCCCTGCAGAAGTGTGTATCTGTTATTCTTTCCAGAACTTGCGGAGACAAATCAAGAGTAAAGCAGTCACACGTCTCCAAGGGGGAGTCTTTTCCAGGAAAGGTAAGTCGCACAACAATAAACTTATTGAGCAGGAGTATGCATTTGCTGTTTTCAAAAGACAGTATCCTCAAAGAGAAAACTGAAGACAGACCTGTAAATTTAAAGAAATTTTAGGATTATAGCAATCTGGATCTTTTGATTTGTAAAAATATCTCAAGAAAGATCACAGCTCAAATTCATTGCCTACCATCTTAATAAAAGTTGGGATTGGTTTTAAATCTCACTTTCTGTGTCAGAAGCACTAGTTTTAGAACAGTTTCCTAAAACAATGCAGGCCTTTCAAGTGGACAACGCTATGAAGAACACAAAAAATCATGACAAAATATTTCTGTCAGCACTGAAAACTACAGTCTCTGCAAATAAGGATACTTTAGCAAGGGAGACTGTTTAAAAACACGTAAAACATCAAAGGTCTCTGTCCTGCAAAGACTCTGCATTCTAACTGCATGCTGTGTTTGCTCATCATAGAACTCAAACACACAATTAGTCCTTGCAAGATTAGTGAGGAGTCCTATCTCTGTTTACTCCCCATCAGCTCCAATTAAAGGGAAATTTTGATATAGCAGGGTTGCATTAGTATGTTTTATTAAAGTTTGCTTTTAACTGTGTCATCCAAACACCTTACTCTACAGGTTTAATCCCCTGTAACAATGTCATCTGTGAATACAGAAATGTCTCTTATTTTTCGAGTTAATACTGCTGCTGATCACTTTAAATCACTGTGAAAGTATCTGACACTTCCCGAGTGTTCAGTCGTTTCACCAGCTGAAGCAGAATTAGACCTGTAATAATTTCAAATATGGAATACACATTGAAATTTACTCACTAATGTTTTTAGCTTCAAGGAGCTTTTTAAGTGTATCTTCCTTACAACTGTGCAGGGAAATTGGGTTGTATTTTCCATCTTCTACAGTGAATTCATAGACAAAGAGTTCATGACTTTTACTAAGAGCCAGTATTTTTGTCTTGTCTGCTTGTAGATCATCTTCTGTATTCTCCCACATGAAGCTGAAGATACAATATTCAGTATGTTTATTGACCTTAGTCTATTTCCACATGGCATACATCAAACAGTTCTGGAAGTGTGCTAACGACGGACACTATAATTTTCACCTTTTGCTGTAAAGATGCTGCCACCGCCCCCTCCCTCCCAATACTAGAACATATTTCATCCCTAGCAGAGACTGCAATGCAAGACAGCACTTGAGGAATCCCTGCGTCTCTTTCTCTCAAGAACAGAGTGTTTTTCTATCCTTGGGTGTTTCCTTTAATCATCTGTAACACATGCCATGTGAGTGCTGCTCTGCTTCAGGACTTCTAGGGGGAGGAACACCAGCACTGCCAGCTAGGGAGAAGCAGAGCATATTGCCCATTTCCATATGTTTTGCCTCTCCATTGCTCAGGCTGAGAAACTCTTCAGGTGTCTGTCCCCACACCCACTCTCGTACGGAGGGGAGCAGGCAGAGAGGAAACGGTGAGAAGGCAACTTAGGATGTTGAGAACTGCAATGTGACATTGGTTTTGACTCAGCATTAAAAGCTACTAAAGGGAATTAAAAACATCCTGTGATCGCTGAATGTCACGAGACCTTGCCCCTGACCAGCAGACAAGGAAGTCAAGCAGTCAGGGCACTATGAAATTTTAAGCCAGCAACTCAACAAAACCAGATGAATTTTCTTCTTGTTTTTTGTTCTACTGCAATGAATACATCCACAACTAAACAAATAAGTAGCTATAAATCAACGTCCCCTCCAGCAACGGGATTTTAAGCGAAGAGCATCCCATTTCAAGGCAGAGTTTTAAAGTCCCGCCTGTCTCCTGCAGCTTTCAGGGCCCTGAGCCCCCGGAGTCCACCCGGCGCCTCTCACCAGAGCACAGCGACGCCGAGGGGGGCCCCACCCGGCCCCTCCCTTCCCCTGCTCGCCCCCTGCCACTTACTCAGCCCAGTCTCCCGGGAGGACGCTGCCCCGGGCCCGGCCGCCTCCGCCCGGCACAAGAGACTCCAGGTAGATCCCACCAGGGACCAGGAGGCTGCCCAGAGCGTCCTGGCCCCTGCTCAGCCGGACCCGGGCCGCGTCCCGCAGGGAGCCCTGTGCCTGCCCCCAGAGGGGCGCCAGCAGTACGCGTAGCTCCCGCTTCGCCCCCTCCATCCTCCTCACGGAGGGCCGCCACTCGCAGCCCAGGCCGCCGCCATCTTGGACGGGGAGCCAGCCCTTCCTTCCGGTCAGCTGACAGCGCTGACCAGTCCCGCGGCGCGACTACAACTCCCAGCAGGCACCGCAGGCCGGCGCCGGTGGACTGGGAGTTGTAGTCTCCGTCAGACTAAGGGAGGTCTCGGGGGGGCCTTTATGCCGATAGCGCTTCCCGGTGTGGATGAGACCCCGTGGGCTACGGGGCTACCCGCGGCGGCTCATCCACCCCGAGCAGCGCGGTGAAACTCCTGCGAATCCGGGCGGCAGCACCGCTTAAACACGTCCCCCGGGCCTGAACGGACTGTCCCCGCCTCTGTGCGTGGTTTCGACAGCCTTGACCCCGCCCCCTCCCCGCCCTGGCCACGCCCCCGAGGAAGTTCCCGCTGTCGGCGGCGGCGGACGGTGGCCGGGAGGGTTCGTTTCGCGCTCTCCCATGGCGGAGCGGGAGGATGTCGCTGGTGTTGGGGCTGCTGTNGGGGCGGGGGTCTGTGAGGGGCCGTAGATCTGTGAGGGTCCCAGGGGTCGTTGGTGCTGTGCCCTTGGTGGGGGTGAGGTGGGGGAGGCCAAGCCCTGCCCAGCCCATGTAGGGGGCCGAGAGCCGTGTCCTGGGGTTGAGCATGTGGGGAGCGCTCCTGCGGGGCCCTGGCGGGGCTGGAGCGAAGGTGGCTGCTCTTGGTGTGGGGCAGGAAGGGGGGATATTGNCTCATCCACCCCGAGCAGCGCGGTGAAACTCCTGCGAATCCGGGCGGCAGCACCGCTTAAACACGTCCCCCGGGCCTGAACGGACTGTCCCCGCCTCTGTGCGTGGTTTCGACAGCCTTGACCCCGCCCCCTCCCCGCCCTGGCCACGCCCCCGAGGAAGTTCCCGCTGTCGGCGGCGGCGGACGGTGGCCGGGAGGGTTCGTTTCGCGCTCTCCCATGGCGGAGCGGGAGGATGTCGCTGGTGTTGGGGCTGCTGTCGCACACGCTGAGCAGGGTGCTGTGGTACTCCGGGCTGCGTAAGGGCTGCCATGCTCCCCGGAGCCAGGCCATGGAGCAGGACAAAGCGCTCGAGGTTTACGGTGACTATCGTGGGGCTGGTGTGGGGGTTCAAGGGTCGCTTCTCTCGGGGAGGCCTGGCGTGGGGGGCTGTGGGGCGTGAGGGGACTGCGAGGGGCTGTGGGGCGGGGTTGTGAGGGGACGGGCGTCTATGAGAGGCCGGGGGTCCTTGACAGGCCGTGGGGCGGGGGTCTGTGAGGGGCCGTAGATCTGTGAGGGTCCCAGGGGTCGTTGGTGCTGTGCCCTTGGTGGGGGTGAGGTGGGGGAGGCCAAGCCCTGCCCAGCCCATGTAGGGGGCCGAGAGCCGTGTCCTGGGGTTGAGCATGTGGGGAGCGCTCCTGCGGGGCCCTGGCGGGGCTGGAGTGAAGGTGGCTGCTCTTGGTGTGGGGCAGGAAGGGGGTATATTGGGTATATTTGGTTTACTTGAGAATAAGAAACGCTGCGAGGGAGGCGGGGCGGGGAGGAGTCACCCTCGGGGTGCTGGAGAAATGTCCAGGGAAGGGTGAGGCCTTGGGGGCTCCCTGGCTTTCCCCAGCCACACCGCCGGCCCCAGGCAGTGTCTGGATGCTTCGACCTTGGGATGGAGCATGTGCCGTGGTCACTGTTAGGATCCTGAGTGAGGAGTGCGCGGAGACAACTGTCTTAATGCACTGCATGACTGGTGGGTGATGCTGTGGCTTCCCAGCTCCCAGGCGTGTGGGAACGGGCTGCACTGCTGCTGGGCTCGCTCAGCCCCTGCGCTGGGGGCAGTTACCTTAATGTTTCATCACCTTAGACAGAAGAGGAGCCAGACACACCTGGAAAGGCAAGTCATTCCAGAAAGGTCAGCCAGATAGTCCAGCGGAGTGGACATTTCTGTTACTGAATGACTGGGGTTTTTGTAAAATATGGAGAGATTTCACCTCTGGAAATGCTGCGTGTAGGATATTAGAGGATTCCAAAAACTTTGTCAGGCCTCAAGGCACTGTTATTTTGTACATAATTCGGAGTAGTGTGAGGATTTTGTGTAGCACCGTACACAGTTTTGTCTAAGACGATGTCCTGGTTTGAGGTAAAACAAGAAACAATGTCAAACAAACTAAATTTTAAAACTTGAGTGATGTTTAAATATAGGTACTTTAAAACATCAGTGGTTCTAAGTAATAAGTAAGTGGTCCTGTTGATTTCAGTTCATCCATAGGGTTATGCTCGTGCATGATTTTTGCAGAACTAAAGCATCTGTCTGTGTAAAACTTAGATTTAAAAGACCAGAGACATCCATGAAATACTGCTGAACTAAATCAACTTTAGTGTTCCTGCTTGGTGAAGTAATCGATTTCTTCTTTATGTGGGCCTTTTTGCATAGAAAGAGGATTAAATTTAAAAATAGAGGAAGAAGTGTATCAGAAATTACAAGGAAATGTGTATATGAAGATACTTCCGTTGTATGTATATATGAAGTAATTTCAGTTGGACTAGGTGATCGTTGTAGGTCCCTTCAGCTGAACTATTCTGTTCTTATGGATAAAACACCAAAGTAATTTCAATGAGAATACTCCTGCTTAAAATCAAGTAGAATTAGGTGTTGCAGGATCAAAACCTTTTTAAGTAGTCTTTCTGTTTTCATCCCAAAGAAAACAGAAAGTTTGTTTGGCTAGACTTCTGTAGTTGTCTAAGGCTGCAAGCAAAAAGTGATACTAGAGACAGAACAATGGAAAAAAGGTGAAAATACTTCTTAGCAGTCTGATAAATGAGACTCTTAATCTGTTTGCTGGAAGACATTCTAATAAAGCTAGACAGTTTGCTTGCTTGTTACCATCATGATCCTTAGGGTAATTGAGCAGACAGTTATCAGTTCTTTGGGAACACAGAATGAAGAGCCTTGTGGCATCTACTGTGTCTTCTAGGCTTCTAATTCAGCAGCATCACGTCCTTATGATGTACTTAGAGAAAGAGAGGCTAAGAGCTTCAGAATGATTCAAGCAACTGTCTGCTTCCCTGGAAATTAGGGAACAGGGCTCAGTTCTCTCATTCATCCCAAATTTCTTTTATGGTATGAGTGATGACAGCTTACTTTGGACAGCAAGTGTTTCCCAGCCCTGCTGAAAGG
>VWZL01003016.1:249537-323011 GCA_013396915.1 Stercorarius parasiticus | reverse complement strand
CCATGGAGCAGGACAAAGCGCTCGAGGTTTACGGTGACTATCGTGGGGCTGGTGTGGGGGTTCAAGGGTCGCTTCTCTCGGGGAGGCCTGGCGTGGGGGGCTGTGGGGCGTGAGGGGACTGCGAGGGGCTGTGGGGCGGGGTTGTGAGGGGACGGGCGTCTATGAGAGGCCGGGGGTCCTTGACAGGCCGTGGGGCGGGGGTCTGTGAGGGGCCGTAGATCTGTGAGGGTCCCAGGGGTCGTTGGTGCTGTGCCCTTGGTGGGGGTGAGGTGGGGGAGGCCAAGCCCTGCCCAGCCCATGTAGGGGGCCGAGAGCCGTGTCCTGGGGTTGAGCATGTGGGGAGCGCTCCTGCGGGGCCCTGGCGGGGCTGGAGTGAAGGTGGCTGCTCTTGGTGTGGGGCAGGAAGGGGGTATATTGGGTATATTTGGTTTACTTGAGAATAAGAAACGCTGCGAGGGAGGCGGGGCGGGGAGGAGTCACCCTCGGGGTGCTGGAGAAATGTCCAGGGAAGGGTGAGGCCTTGGGGGCTCCCTGGCTTTCCCCAGCCACACCGCCGGCCCCAGGCAGTGTCTGGATGCTTCGACCTTGGGATGGAGCATGTGCCGTGGTCACTGTTAGGATCCTGAGTGAGGAGTGCGCGGAGACAACTGTCTTAATGCACTGCATGACTGGTGGGTGATGCTGTGGCTTCCCAGCTCCCAGGCGTGTGGGAACGGGCTGCACTGCTGCTGGGCTCGCTCAGCCCCTGCGCTGGGGGCAGTTACCTTAATGTTTCATCACCTTAGACAGAAGAGGAGCCAGACACACCTGGAAAGGCAAGTCATTCCAGAAAGGTCAGCCAGATAGTCCAGCGGAGTGGACATTTCTGTTACTGAATGACTGGGGTTTTTGTAAAATATGGAGAGATTTCACCTCTGGAAATGCTGCGTGTAGGATATTAGAGGATTCCAAAAACTTTGTCAGGCCTCAAGGCACTGTTATTTTGTACATAATTCGGAGTAGTGTGAGGATTTTGTGTAGCACCGTACACAGTTTTGTCTAAGACGATGTCCTGGTTTGAGGTAAAACAAGAAACAATGTCAAACAAACTAAATTTTAAAACTTGAGTGATGTTTAAATATAGGTACTTTAAAACATCAGTGGTTCTAAGTAATAAGTAAGTGGTCCTGTTGATTTCAGTTCATCCATAGGGTTATGCTCGTGCATGATTTTTGCAGAACTAAAGCATCTGTCTGTGTAAAACTTAGATTTAAAAGACCAGAGACATCCATGAAATACTGCTGAACTAAATCAACTTTAGTGTTCCTGCTTGGTGAAGTAATCGATTTCTTCTTTATGTGGGCCTTTTTGCATAGAAAGAGGATTAAATTTAAAAATAGAGGAAGAAGTGTATCAGAAATTACAAGGAAATGTGTATATGAAGATACTTCCGTTGTATGTATATATGAAGTAATTTCAGTTGGACTAGGTGATCGTTGTAGGTCCCTTCAGCTGAACTATTCTGTTCTTATGGATAAAACACCAAAGTAATTTCAATGAGAATACTCCTGCTTAAAATCAAGTAGAATTAGGTGTTGCAGGATCAAAACCTTTTTAAGTAGTCTTTCTGTTTTCATCCCAAAGAAAACAGAAAGTTTGTTTGGCTAGACTTCTGTAGTTGTCTAAGGCTGCAAGCAAAAAGTGATACTAGAGACAGAACAATGGAAAAAAGGTGAAAATACTTCTTAGCAGTCTGATAAATGAGACTCTTAATCTGTTTGCTGGAAGACATTCTAATAAAGCTAGACAGTTTGCTTGCTTGTTACCATCATGATCCTTAGGGTAATTGAGCAGACAGTTATCAGTTCTTTGGGAACACAGAATGAAGAGCCTTGTGGCATCTACTGTGTCTTCTAGGCTTCTAATTCAGCAGCATCACGTCCTTATGATGTACTTAGAGAAAGAGAGGCTAAGAGCTTCAGAATGATTCAAGCAACTGTCTGCTTCCCTGGAAATTAGGGAACAGGGCTCAGTTCTCTCATTCATCCCAAATTTCTTTTATGGTATGAGTGATGACAGCTTACTTTGGACAGCAAGTGTTTCCCAGCCCTGCTGAAAGGATTACCTAGGTTTTGAGAGCAATATGAGTAGCCCTTGCAAGAAGATGAGAGGCTCTGAGAAGATGAGGTGAGCACCAGGAGTGAAAGCTTATACAACTGTACAAATATAAGTCTTTTCCTCCCTTCCAGGTTAGAGACTTTAGGGTATGCCTGCACGGATGGAGTCCAGACAGACATGAACTACCGTTCCTGCCTGCCTGCTTCCTTCCTGCCTGGAAATAATATAGCAATATTAGTGCCATGTTGTGCTGCGCCTGCGATCCCTGCTGAGGGGCTGAGCGTGGCAGCTTCACGGCAGGAATGTGCTGAGAGCAGCTTTGCAGCTCCCAAGTGAAGAGCTGGGAGGGTCTGTCTGTACCTGAAGACAGACTGAAGTAATTTGCCATCCTGGAGGCCGGTGTCACATTGGCTCTTGCAATACAGTTAGCTATTGTAGCAGAGCTGTTGGTAGGGCTACACTAAAAAGAAAATCACTACAGCTAGCTAAAGATATCTTCCCTTTCTTTTTTGTCACCTGTTTTTTAAACTGATCTTAACCTGTATCCCTTTAGTTAACTTTTTTATACCAGAAATGCTCGTACCTGTACTTCCAAGGGGGAAACAACTCCGTACAAGGCAGAAGCGAGTGCGAGGTGACAGCTGGGAGCTTCCTCAGTTTGGATTTCACTGTCAAAATCGGTGTCTCTTCGAGTTATGCCATGTACATGGCACAGATGTGAATAGGCTGGAGATCTCATTGCCTTCTGTGCTGTGTTGCTCAGCAAACACATGGAAATACAGAGACTTCTTTTTTCAGGCCTTTAGGAAATTTACTGAATTCATATACTCTCTTGTGCATTATTTTTTGGTGTCTTATAATCAAATATCGTAGCTTTTGAATATTACTTTAAAACCTTTGCTCTATGGAAAAGCAACAACAAATGTAATTCTGTTTCATTGTATGATGAAACCTCCTTAAGCTAATCCAGAACACATTGCTTCTATAAAGGTAATACTGCTTTTCATGTTCTGTACGGGTATATTAAACTTAGTTGATCTTTACAGCTCTGTCTTTTCTGAAGAGAAGCAAACCAAACAATGCCGGGAAGATGGTTTTTAATAAAAGTACCTTGTATTAAATTCAGGAAAGCTACTTTATTGATGGTCACTTGTCTTCTACTTTAGATATAATCCGTACTATCCGGGACCCGGAGAAACCTAATACTTTAGAAGAACTGGAAGTGGTAACGGAAAGCTGTGTTGAAGTGCAGGAGATAGGCGAAGATGAATATCTGGTTATCATCAGGTTTACACCAACAGTACCTCATTGCTCTTTGGCGACTCTCATTGGTAAGATTTCTGTTTCATTAAATCTGTAACGATGAACGTAAAGTTAATTAGGTTGTCTGAATAAGCTCAGTCTTTGTTAAAATTCAGTATTGCTTTGCTGGTAGTTTGACCAGGAATTTCATCTTGAGAACCGTACTACCAATGCAAACAAAGAAAAACATCCAACTGTTTTTATCAAGTTAGGGAAACTCTTCAAAGAGAAGCTCTCAAAAATCTGCTGGGAAGTGGTACAGAATTCCTTCTTTATGTTCTCCAAATTATTTTAGTAATGTTAAATTGAAAATTTGTCAGCTCTTAAATTTAAAAAAATGTTAAAACTTTATGATTGTTTCCTGTGTCTTTCCCTTACCTTATGGGCTGTTCTCCATTCCCACACATGTACAAAAAACCCCATGTGCAATCCAAGAATACAAAAAAAAATTCCGGACTGTTAGGAGTTGGAAAGCAACTAAGTTGAATGAGAATCTACACTGGCTTATTTTGCTTTTCTTCTTCCTTATTATTTGTGGTGAGATCACATACGAAAAATCACGTCTGAGATTTCTGAAATATTTTGTGTAAATGTACCAAGGTTAGCAACTCTTGTCTTTATATATCAATACTAAGATTTCTCGGTGTATGTCAAAGATGTAAGGGAAAATAGGTATTTAGTGAAGAAGTACATGTATTTATGCCCAAATAAACCTCTGCAGCTTTATGTAGAAAGTATAGATAGTAAAGCATTAGCATGCCAAACAGTAATAATTTATTTATAGTTTGACCCTGTTAGGAATGTCAATGGGTTAAGGCTCAGACCTGAGGATCGATGATACACATGTCAAATCTTAAACTTCGTGCTAATCGTGTTCTCAGAACTTAAATGTCAGACAGGTCTTTGATGTCTGTTTGATTGTGCAGTCGTTATTGGTATTCTGTGACCTCCGAAGCACAGTTCCTTGTGCTGTTACAGGATGGGGTTATGGTAACTGGTTTGAATAGTTGGGTAGTATATGTAAGAATGTAGGCAGTAAACAGGATTTTTTTCCCAAACTTCCTTGTCTGTACAGAGTGCACTAAGCTGGTAGTTCTTCTGGGGAGTATTTTCTATTGCTGTTGCCACTGGCTCAGCCTGAGGACAAACTGGGGCTGCGGGATGGCTTTGTCTGTGTGTAGCTCATGGCAAAGCCGGGCCTTGTGGGGAAGCTGTAATGGATGAGTGGTGGGGGTGTCCCCAAACTTGGGTCTGGCTCCCAAAGATGAACCACAGCACTCCTCTGCTCAGTCTGTACCTTAGACATTAAATAGTGAAGTTAAGAGCTTCAGTTGCCCCCAAGTCATTGCAGGCTTGTGGTCTTCAAGCAATTTATGTTGGATTTTTTTAACAAATATACAGATTTCAGCCACAATGACAGCCGGGAAGCTCTATCAAAAATATAGAAGAAAGCTGGAAATGGAGGAATTAGGCTGTGTTTAGTGTTTCTAGGAGGTGTTTAGAGAACAGAGACCTTCTAAACTTGTAAGGCAGGTATGAGCTTAACTGAGAAGCTACATCCAAAGGGTCAAACCACAAGTTATTTAGTCTCCTCTGTGGCTTGTGCTGCTCAGAATACAAAAGGAGAAGGTTGTCCATTATACTGGTGTTTTTTGATTGTTAAATATGGATTCTCTGAAAATGTACCCCAAACCTTGAATTTTACAAGAAAATCTCTTATCTTTTTTGTTTGAACAGGCCTTTGTTTAAGAATAAAACTTCAGAGATGTTTGCCTTTTAGACATAAGGTAAAGTGTCTGCTCTGGAATTTGCTTCAAACTGCATGAATATATGCCAGGGTCTCTTTAAAAGAGTGTATGCTGCAGGATCAAGTAACGTGCAAGCTGTGATTAAGGATGGGGTCTTTTTAAAGCTTGTCACTTGCCTGTGGAGGGAGTGAATGTTGCAGCACAGTGTAGTACCTGAAGGGATCTGTGAATAACTGTGGTTCTTCCTTTCCTTTACAAAAGACGGTTTGGTGCTGCACTTCTGAAATACACTGTGTTTCAAGGAATTTCCTCACCAGCTGTCATTCTGGTTCTTGCTTGGTAGAAGAGAGGGTGTTTCCAAATCCAGTGTTACAAAGAATCAAAGTCATACTCTTGCCTTGGGGAAAATGAATTCGGCCTTCTACGATACTTAATATATCTAAGCATCACGAATATAAAATATTAATAGTTACTGACTCTGCTGTACCATTTGGAATATCTGAGAGTTCTCTCCAGTGGACCAACCCTCTGTGAGTGAGCCCTGAAAGTAAGAGAACTACTCTGTTGGCAGTTAGAAACCATTAAGGGGAGTTCTACTACTTTACGTAGGCATCATCTAGGAAGTAAAAACTTCGGAACAGGTTCATTAGCGTTTAGAGGAACTGCAGAATTCAAAACTGGAACTGCATTGAGGAAATCTCTTTACGACCCGTGTCTTAGGAGCTGTTGTATAGACAGCATTCAGGCCTGACCCTGGTCAATATACTGTCCCTAACAGGGGCCAGCCCTCGCCATGCTGCTGGAGTGTAAGAAACTAAATAGGAAGCAGGGGGTTAATATATCCTTAAAGTAAGCTGTTTGGGTCTTAGCAGGAACTAAGAGTGGACCCTTAACGACAAACATAGTCTTTATAGACCTTTAGAAACCTGCCTGAAATAATTTAAAGTATAAATTCATTAGCTTAGGATTTCTGGTATTGATTTTTTGTTGTTCTGTTTTTACAGCTGTTAGCTTCATCTTTCCAATTAAACAGCGTAAAGTGAGACTTGCATTTCTAGAAAATTAGGTAGACAGTGATTTGTTATGCTGGACACATGGTAACGAATAGGTTCAGGTTCAGCTTCAGCGAGATAAGATGAAAGGCGCAGGATTTGTTTACTTGGTTTCCCTGCGGTACATCAGTTTTATGAGATCTACTTGCAGTTTAGCGTGTGAGTGGTTTTTGGTTTTTTTCCAGGCCTGATTCTAGTCTTCTAATCTGTTCCCATGCAGGAAATAGATGCTGCATTACACTACCATTTTCAAATAGAATATTTGTGTTTCTCATCATTGAACAAAACTGATTAGGAATCTCTGCCCAAGAATGTCTTTTCGAGAGTGCTCAGCTTGTGAAAGCGATACGTGCAATTCTGGTGGCTTTTAAACAAATTGTTCCTGATTTGTGGCCTGCAGAGAACTTGTTGGGAAAGTAGTGCCAATTCTCCACCCTTTTTCCAGTAGCCTAACTGCAGTGACTTTTTCATCAGAGCAGTTGATATGACTGAGGAATGAATGCCTCCACAATTTTGAAGAAAGATTATTGGGGCCTCTCTGGGGCAGGAGGTTGTCTTGTGATTGTGTTGCAATGACGTCTAAGATCAGCTCTTGTCATTGATCCCCTTTCATTGTCTGTGAACATTTTTAAAAGTATGAATTACATGCATTGTATGTGTATTGTACAATTTTTTTTCTTCCGGTAATGTATACATTTAAGTGATAATGTACGCATCTAACATTATTGATCTCTCCTCTAGCTGGAAATCTACATATCTGAAGGTACACATTCCACTGAAGAAGACAGTAAGTAGAGCGTATGAACGAGTGAGTGCAGCTTTAGCCTGTGCGTTTGTGTTCTTCTGAGATGTCCTTTTCGGAAATGAATACACTGTTAAAGCTTTAAAATGAAACTTGTAGTTGGGGCTGTTTCAAAAGCTGTATTGGTGCTGTGAACATGTGCTGCTTCTTGTTGGGTTGGGTTTTTTTAAACAAATCAACCACGCAGCTCTTGCAGGTGTTGAGTTGTGTTTATAACAAAAGGAGTTGCTACTGTGCTGCTGGATAATTAACATGAAGAACTTCCCCACTGGTTGATCTCGCTATCTTAACATCATCATTACAAAAATACAGGTTTCTCAGTCAATGTTTAAAAGAAAAGTTGCAGGACATCGAAATTCTTTCAAAGGTATAGCCAATCACTGTCTTAAACAGCTGTTAAAGCCTTTGTCCCCGGCTTTTTTGTTCTTAAGCATTAGATATCTTTGTATGGGGAAAATCAGTTCTTTTGATTAAATGACTAGAAATTGAACCTGGAGAACTAGGACTACTAATTTGTCACGAATTTCACATTTGATTTTGAGACATGTGATTAGAGCACCTTACATTCTTTTCCTAAACTAGAAAAGTAACAAAAATGCTTGATTTCTGATTAAAAAAAAGCTGACACAATGTCCTGTTACTCTACAGCAGCATTTTCTCGGTCTTTGAGCTGGCTGTTCACTAGGTTTGGAAAATCATCACTGCAGTATGATAGCGAGCATTTGTCACGTTACTGATGCAGTAGGTGTAACGTACCACTGGAAACTGCTTCTGACTTTACCTTTCGTGTGATGTTTTGCAGTCAACAAACAAATCAATGACAAAGAGAGAGTAGCAGCTGCGATGGAGAATCCAAACTTGCGGGAAATCGTGGAGCAGTGCGTTACAGAGCCTGACTAGTAGCTATAATACCCACAGAGTATTTGATACATTTCTTAAACTATTTTTGTTGAAAAGAAAAAAGAAAATAATAATAATAAAGGCCTTGAGTTTAATACTTGAGTTCTTTTTATCTTCCACATGTTTTTTAAAAGAAATTGTTTATACGATAGATTTAAATTATGATTAATTAGTCTCTAAAATAACGTGAAGTGTATAGTGTTAAGAGTTTGTAATTTCTGGTGTCCAGAGAAATATTTTATGATTAAAACCAAAACAACCCATATGTATTGCCTTCTGATAGACATTGTGATACAAATTCAGTTTTGCAAGTTAAATTTCTACATTATTTCAATCACTGCACTGTAAAAATAAAACAGATTCTTATACTGAAATGCTGCTTTCTGAGTTCAGATATTTTCTTTTTTTTTTTTCCTTTTAAGCTGAGGTTTAGATTTCTGTTAGAGAAGGACACGTTTCATTCAACTTTGTTGTTGATAAACACATTAAAGCTGAAATAAATTCAGAAAAAGAATTGGGAGCAAAGAGACTGGACTAGGACAAGGTATATTCTTACTGGGACACTATTCCTGCTAAATGTTTGCTTTTTGTCTCTGTAAGCGCGTGTTTCTGATTCTGCAGGTTTTCCTTTGTAATTATCCTGGGGTGAAGTTTTCCTATGGACAAGATCTTGCCAGTTTGATGCTGCTTTTTCTCAGGGCTCACCTGCAGCGTGGAAGGTGAGGGGCTCCCGCAGCCCTTCATCCCTGTGGTTCCCACTGTCCTGTCTCTGTTGCCGCTCCCTCACTCAGATAATCCTGTCTGGGGTGTCCGTGACGTTGCCAGCTGCCACACGTGTGCTCGCTGGAGAGGTTCCCTAGGCTTCGTTTCCATTGCAGCTGGGGATTTGACCATGGATTTACCTTTCCCTGAAGAACTAGGCAGATATTTCTGCCTCAGCCGGCTTTCTCCCAGGGAAGTGATGTTCAGCATCTGCCATGCAGCCACAGGAGGGCCCCAGTGGTAAATGTATGTGTGGGGGAGAGGCTGCTGACACCCCTCGCGTCCCATGGCACCAGACAAACTGTGTTATCTGGTCAATGCAGTTATCCCCTGCAGTGGCTCAGGAGAGATTAAGGGAGCTGTTCCTCTGTGAAACAGTGATTACTCTAGTGGGCTCGTGTTTGGTTAAACGGGGAGAAATCCTTGGAGTTCAGTGCAAACATCTGTTGAGATTTCAGGGATTTGTAACCATTTTAATAATAAGCCACATAAAGCTTTCCTGAAGGCATGCAATGATTGAATGGACTGCAGCTAGGCTACGTGTTATAAACAGCGGGGGAAGTCTTTCCCTTTTTAAAACGGTGTGCTGATGCTTGTCACAGCTGTGCCAACAAGAGCTCATCATCTCCCTGCTTTCAGTGCCAATGTTATCTTTAAAAAACAAAAAAAAACAGGCGGGGAGAGAACAATCCCATTTTTCCATAGGTTACTGCACATCTGCAGAACTGTCACTTCCAGTGTCTGTGTGGAAAATTACTTTCTTAACTCCGGTTACTCTGCTTCAATTAAATTTTACTTAAATTTCAAAAGGCTCTGTGCCCTCCTAGCTCACCCTGAATTTAGCTTAAGGGAAGAATGTATGTCCTTAAGCAACACTTTCTACAGATGCTTCTAAAGTGTAATTAGATGTAAGCTTGAGTGTGGGACGCTGCTGTGTCACTACCTCAGGTGTTCAGCAGAATGTGAAGGGAATTAGCTACTTGATGTTTGCATGGGAAAGTAAAAACTTGGTACCATTTCCAAAATACATAAAGAACCCATGGACCAATTTTATTTTAAATACGCCTTTGGGCAAAACCTAAAATCTCTGTATTTAGACTCCTGCTGGAACGGTCTGTCATGGAGTATCCTGAAAGATGCATTTTACAAGGTTTTCGTTTGGGCGTCTGTTGGTTGGTTGGGAGGTTTTTTTCAGCTGGGAAGAATCGTTAATTGGTAACTAGTTCTGTAAAATAATTTATTTTCTATGAAAAGCAGGTGGAGATATTTTCCCGTGGTAGGGTTCCCAGTTTTGCTGTGCTGTGCCATTAAAACAGAAGTATGGAACAAGAGCAATGTTTTTATTCCCCACTGATTACTCTTTAGTAAGCTGCTTAGATGGTAACCGTTGCAAATTGTAGCTCCGTCAATGCAATTAGCAGTTCAGTTCAGTATAAAGGATTTGTTCGGTGTAGTTACTTGTCGTCATCAGCCCAGCACTTCTAGTACAACTCTTCCTCTGAAAATTTTTGAATTGCTAAACCACCATGTGGCGCTGGTGCTGTTCCTCGCAACTTCTGCTTTTGTTTCTTGCCCTGTCAGCCTTGCTGTCCATCCAAAACGGCCTCAAGGCAATGTCGGCAAGTCTGCCCAGACTCAGTTTAGGAGAGAATAATACTTCATATAGAAGAGTCTCTATTTCCATTTTAAAATGAAATCTAAACTGACTTTGCTTCTGTTAAGCAGAAGCAATCTATCATATTATTTTTTCCTTTTCAAAAGGAGAAAAACAAAAGCACAGGATTCTTTAACTGTTTGTGTTTTCTGGGGAGAAGGAAATGGGCAGAGCTAGAAATGGTTTGGAAGTGTTCTCCCACGAGGGGGAGCGTTTAGAAAAGATCATGGAATGGCTTAGGTTGGAAGGGACCTTTGAAGATCCAGCCCCCTGCCATGGGCAGGGACATGCCATGGCCTTGAACCCCTCCAGGGCTGGGGCAGCCACAGCTTCTCTGGGCAACCTGGGCCAGGGGCTCACCGCCCTCACAGCAAAGAATTTCTTCCTTGTAGCTAACCTAAATCTCCCCTCTTTTAGTTTAAAACTGTTACCCCTGGTCCTGAAGAGGTTCTGGTAAAAAAAATCTCTCTCCATCTTTCTTATAAGCTCCCTTTAAATATGGAAAGGTCTCCCCGGAGCATTCTCCTCTTCAGGCTGGGTAACCCCAACTCCCAGCCTCTCTCCAGAGGTGTTCAGCCCTCACATCCTTTTCATGGCCTCCTGTACTCATGTTCCTCCTCCTTTTAATTTTCCCTTTTCTGTTCCTTAAAATCACATCTTTTTTCCTGGAAGGGCACAGCCAGCCCCGGGACTGTGTCCCAGCTCCTGCCCCGCTGCCGGCGTGGGGGACGGCTGATAGTATGCGGGCTCCTGCAAGGGTGAGGGTAACCACAGCTCAAGGTTGGTATTATTTGCTGTTTGTCTTTGCTTTTTGTGGGTTGTTTAATAATGGTCCAAGATGTAAATATATGGGGGCAAAGATAATTTTCTGTATCAGAATTCCAGGTTATACTGGTTTAAAGCTGCCATTAGAGACTGGGGAGTTGTCCCTCAGAGCTGTCCCTCTCTATCTTCCAATTCCACATTTTACTTTTATTTTGCCTTTAAGCAGAAACTTTCTCAGAAAACTTTCATCCCTTGAGAAAGCGTGTTGGTTACCACCAGACATCCCAAAATAGCACTTGCATGCCTTTTTTCCCTTTGTCTCCTGCCATACCAACGCTCCCAGGTTTGACCTTTCACGCCGGTATTGGGGGTGGAGATGGGAGAGGTCAGGTCTCAAGTGCCAGACCCGAGCAGAGAAGAAAAACCCTAAGCCCTCTTCCGCGTTTGTAGCAAGAGGTGTATTCAAGGGTACTAAGTTTGAAGACAGGTCTGGATTTGTATCACCCAAATTTTAGAGCGGTTCTGTCTGGTTCAGCGTGCTGCAGGTGTCAGTTGTACTCAGAAATACGCTTCAGTATAAACGTGAAACGCCTCTGATGTTGGGAGCTGTTTGGATGTGAGAGTCTCCTCTTTGGGTGGCTTTGAGGAAATCTCTGGCAAAGCCGCTTGCATCAAAGTGCTGGTGATTGACGACAAATTTCGAGTAGTTACTCTAACCAAGCCTTTTTTTATCTTTCTGATATTTTAAAGCATTATTTAAAAACGTTACTGGGACAAGAAACGTAAATGTTAACTGTTTGCTTCGGTTGGTATTTATTAGATGAGAATATTTCTTGTCCTGGGTGGATTTTCATGAAAATACTTCCGTAAGCATCGTATGAAGATGGCATTTAAAATTGAGAAATCAGATAATGTCCTGCTGTAGCAGGCCTGTAAACCGAATGGATTTTATTTTCCACTTGATAATTTTTTTATTTTTTTTTTAAACCAAGAAAGTTAATATTTTTGTAGCGCAATACAGCGTTGTCATGACATTTCCATGAGCTGTGGCAGTTTCCGATGGCTCTACTTCCACACAGAAAGCATGAAGAGAAAAACAAAGAGAATCCTGGTTTGATTCAACGTTCCTTATGTGAGGCAAGGGTGTGCGCACGCCTTTGCTGTGTAAGGAGAGACACTGCTGGGCAGGATTCGCGGAAGGAAGGAAACAGGCAACGGTTTCAGCTGCTTTACACTGGAATGAACATGGAATTTGGGGCTGTCCGCTTCCCCTGCTGCCCCCGGAAAATAGTTGCAGGAGGGAAGTAGCTCTAAAGTAATGGTTTTACACAGTCCCGTGAGCACCTAAATGATCTAGCCAAGGGAAATGGAGTCTCGGAGTCGGAGGGAGAGCCAGGAAGGCATCACTTGGCGGTGGAGGCCATCATGGCTGAGGTTCTGGGAGGGGGTTGATGGCAGCCCTGAAGGATGCAACTGCTTTTCCTGCTCCCTACTCGATTTTGCCACGGTCCAGAGGCAGCTGTGTGCTAGGTCAGTCTTCATTTGAATGATACGTCCCACAGGACGCCTCTGCTAAGCCAGTTTTCAAGGGGAGAAGGTCCATTGCGGGAGGGAGGGCTCTGCCCGTACCTGCGCCGTTTGCTCCCGGAATGGCTGGTGCCCGTTGTGTGCTTAACGCCCACTGACCTCGAGCAGAGGCCCCCGCAAAAGTCAGCAGGCTCCGGGAGGTAATTTCTGCTCAAATTACACTAGCTCTCTTCCAATTTAAATGTAAGTGTATCCTTCAAAACACCACGGGAAAGACCTGAAATACCCTGGGAAAAGGAAATGGCTTTTCTGGGGAAGGGAAATGGCAATGGTTTGGTTTATTTCTCTAGAAATTTAATCCCAGGAGAGGGTTATCTTATTCCATTTCCTGATCCAGTACGAAAATGCTCCAAGTCATGCTTTCAGAGTCTCAACCCGTTTCAAATAACCTTTAATCGAAATAAACAGCTTCTGGATTGGAATAAGAGAAGTGGTGTGAGACCTGCGCACAAAAGGCTGAGGGCAGCAGGTGACTTTGCTGTTCTCCGTCTCTCTGAAGGCACTTGGAACCCCTCGGTAGCCCCCGGCCCCCACGCTGCTGGGGCCAGAGACGGCTAAAATAGTTTTAAATGCCAATATGGGACTTCAAAGCGTTCTCTCTCCAGCAGCAGTGCTGGTTTCAGCTGCTTCGGACATCCCCCGAAGTCTTAGAGCTTCCTGGAGGGATGGATTTGGTTTCCAAGAGTTTCGCATAAAAGCGGGAACCAGCTTGTGTTTGAGTCGCAATCGCTAACTTCTGCTTGGGCACGGTGACGGACGGAGCTCGTGAGCCCGTTTTTTTTAAAACCAGCTTTACTTCTGCGGGAGGACAGGACTCCAGCCTGCAGGAGTCGTCAGCTCCGAGCGCCAGTGGGTTTCGAAGCGTTCCACCAGGGAGTTTGTTGGTGTTAGTGACGCCCAGGTGAAGTGCAAAGCGGGCCTCCTGCACCTTGTTTCGCTTCCTGAGAGGCCTGGGTCTATTTCAAATTACTGAAGTGGGCTTTTCCAGGTTCTGTTTTGCTGGACAGATGATCAAAAGATGCAATTTTCTCAGAATACGGTATAGCTGAGGTCTAACCAGGCCAGCAAATGTAGCTGTGGCAAAACATAGTTTCAACGATATAATGTAATATTTGGGAACAGCTTTGCTGTGTGCCCACGGGGTTTCACCGCTCGCCAGCACAGACTTGTGTCACTGAGAGCGCTCGTGTCGCCGGCACGGAGGTACCGGGGACAGGCCGGATGAAGGGACGTGGGCAAGAGCTTCTGGTGCTGCAGAAGGTGGAGCGGTGAGTTGTTCTAACCAAGGCTTTAGCGAACGTTTCATTAAATCATGAATTTGCAGTGGCCCAAAATGAGAAACCCCCGTACAGAGAGAATGGGAGAGGACGCGGGCAGGGGTTGCGCCTGTGCCTATCAGACCTGGAAGGACTTTATCCATGTCAGAAAAAAGCAATTCAGGAAAGGCACGCTTGGTTTTTAACTTCGAACTAGATTTAAGGCACCTCCTTCCACTTTCTGTCTCTCACAGGAGAAAAAAACCCATCCCTGCCCAGGGCGTATGGGACTGCCCAGGCAGCGCGTCTGGGTTCCTGCGGTGTGAGGGGAGGGTAAGCGTGCATCACCGCATCGGCACGGCGGGGGCATGCGTCCTGCTCGGGGACTTTACTGTTTTGAAGAGGTTACTGCAGGCAGATAAATCCCCCGCAGGGATGTGTTAAGTGAACCTGCGAGCGTGAGCTGGCGTTATCTGTCAGCTGTGTTCCTGGAACTTGTGGTTTCTCGCTTTCCAGCGAGGGGGCTGATGTTTTCTTTTCAGAACGAAGATATCTGCTGGGAGCAATGAGGTTTTGTGAAATGCTGCGACCATGAGATACGCAGCTCCTGGCCTGGGACGGGCTGCCTGGTGACGCGCTGGGTGCCTGCTGCCTGTGCGCCGCCACGGGGTCGGCAGGATTCGGGGAGTTCAGCTCTTCCTCTGAGATGCCTGCTTAAAATCCCCAAACCATAAAGACAGCTTCTATTTTGGATTAGATTTTTTAAAAAAAAACAATACAGAAAGCAAACTCCTTTGCAAAATAAAATGAAGTTCATCGTTCTTTGCTGAAATAGCCTGTTTCTGCCTTTCACATCTTGCAGCAGCTCCAGAGATGTGACCCTGTTAAATTGGGGTTGGGAGCTTGTTCGTCCCCATTGCTGCTGCGCTGCAGAGCGGGGCGGGCAGGGGCTTTGCTGCACTCCCACCACAGGGCTTTGGGGTCGCCGCTGCGGTGAAGCCATTACTGTGTGGTGGCCGAGAAACAGGCAGCGAGCAGGTCACGGCGGGTGCGCGCGAGTGGAGGAACGGGTGAAGGAGGATTTTAGGTGTATCGAGCAGGATTTTAGGTGCCTGAGGACCATACGATGTTTCTCCAAACCTGGGAAGACAGGCACGTGTCACCTGCCCTCACTTGCTATCATCAACTAATAAAGTTATCCCTTCATATTATTAATATTTCACATTTACAATAAGGAGAAAGAACTGCAGAGGGCACCAGCAAGCCACAGAGCGGTATTACAACCAGTAACTGTCTGCTGGGTGAGGAGCATCCCTGCCCTGGGCTCCCGCTGCTCCTCTTGGTCTCTCTTGGGCTCTCCCCAGTCCCCAGCTGGGCCATCCCGCTCCCGGGCAATGCTTGGGCACGGGGCTGGTGCCTCGTGTCCTTGGAGAGCTGCCTGGGTGTTTGCTGGAGGAGCTATGGACAAGCTGGGAAGCGGAGCTGAGGGTGGCAGCGTCTGGTGTGAGCTGCCATGGTTTCCGTAGGGTTTTGGCCCTCCCCACCGGTGCCATGGCAGAGGAGCCATGTGTCCTGGCAGGAGTGCAGGCACCTGGGGTAAAACCTCTGCCAGAGGCTCAGAGGGAATCCAGGGGATGTCTGCAGGGGTGTGAAAGGAAGGAGGGAGTGCAGCAGCCCCCGCACCAGGCAAGGAGCCATGGGGGCCTCAGCCGGGACGGACGCTCGCATGGCCCCTTCGTCCCCGTCAGCTCACCTGCCCGGCAGCGCGGGAACGTCCCCAGCCCAGGGCTGGCTCCTGCCCCACGGGAGCCTCAAACCGCAGTGTAGGCACAGATGCTGGCCATTCCTCATCTCCAGTTCCTCTAGAAAGAGCCAAAAGTCATCCCTTCACCCCTCCGCTAGGCTCCCGTTGCATGCAAAGGGATTTACAGCAGCTTCTGTTGTTCCAGGCAGGACGTAACAGATCTGAAATCGTGTTCCCAATGCCGGGTCACCGGGCTGGAAGCCCTTGCAAGCGAGGTGTGAGCTGAGGTGACGGCAGCGTTTGCCTCCCCTCTCGCTGCTCGCACCCGGGAGGTCTCGCCCCTGCCCTGGTGGCAGCAGGGCTGCAGAAACGCATCGTGGGGCTCGCCTGCAGACACTCAAATGGGGGTGTAACTGTTAGTCACTACAGAGCAGTTGCATATAGAGATAGAGAGCTATTTTTAGCATATAGATATTTCTAAATATTTACCTCCCGATCAGCAACTGAAGGTCCCAGGGAGGCGAGCGGAGGCTGCCTTAGCTCTGACTTGGGCTGTGCAGGTCCTCCCTATCTCTCTTCATCCTTCGACACACGCGTGAGACAGCTTTCCCTAATTTCTTGACAAAAGCAATCGCTCTGGGTCGCAAGCAGAGCATGCCATGCCATGCCTTGGTACCAGCTGTGTGGCCGAGGAATGAGCTTGTTTCTCTCCCTTTGCCTTCCTCCCCCTGTTCTCTGCTGCTCTGCTTCCCGCTGGGGACGTCCCCCTGCCCACGGGCACCCCCGCGGTGGCTGTCACCTGCTGGAGCACTTGCTGGTGCTACTGGGGCTCGGCACCCCGCAGGGGTCGGACGATGGCTGTTCCCCTGGCTGAGCGCAGCACCCTGAGCAGCTGACAGCCATCGGCCACCATATAAAAGCCCCAAAAGATGAAACAGCTAAATTCTTCAAATCCTCCTCTTGCCGTCTTGCCTTGGCTTTTCTGACCCTTGACGCCGTGCTCGTGAAACCTTTCTGTGTAGCACAAGGCCTAGAGGTATTAAGAATTTAAGAACAAGAGAAAACAAAAACATCTCTTATTCATAGCTGAAGAGGCATGGATGGGTGTTGTGAGCTATTCCTGGTCTGTCCAGACTTCGCTGGCTCCTGACGAAGGGCTGATGACCCCTCTGGCTCTTTGGGGATTAAAATACTCCAGCTGAGGTCATCTGGTCAGGACAGAAGCACTTGGGTAAGATCTGAGAGCTGCAAAACACAGGTGTTCTGCCAGGGTGACCCAACTGCTTCTTGAGATGCGGAAGCGTTTTAAGTGCTATTGTTAATAAGAGACACAAACAACCTCCTCCATAAGATGCCTGCTGCATCCCAATTAACGAGCGCTCAGTTCCTTCCTGTCTCCAGCGCTGGAAATGGCTGGAGGTGACCAGGGGAGGCACAAGGTCTGATTTCTAATCTGCAGCAAAAAGCCTCTGGCTCCTCTGAGAGAGGCATTCAGGAGATCCCCATGAATAAATAGAAGCAACAGCAAAACATGAGCTACAGGGTGCTGCCCTAACACCCTCCTTGCACAGGTTCTCCATCAATGCTACGATCAGGAGGGGTCTCAAAGTGTTTGTGAGCACCATTCTGCTGCTGAGTGCCAGGACGCTGCTGCCGGTTGCCCATCTCCTGGTCGCCCATCTCCAGATCACCCATCTCCCAGCCACCCATCTCCCAGTCGCCCAGCCAAGGTGGCTGTTTAAAATGCTCCCATTCCTTACTTTTCCCTGGAAAAAGGAAACCTGCAGGACAGCCCTGCCCAGCCCCTGGGCAATGCCAGCCCGGCGGTGGCTGTGGGGCTGGGGAGTGCCCAACGCCTCTTCCCATCATCGGCAACGCCAATGCCACCGCCGGGCGCCTGCCGCGTCCCTGCAGCCTCTCCCCGCTGCCCAGGCTGAAGCCACCAGGCTTGTCGGCATGTCCCCAGAGCTTTGGTTTCAGCAGGTCCATGTCTTCTTTGGTTTTCCAGGTCTTCCCTGGCTTGGGGAAGCCTCCTGGCGGGGCTGGCTGAGCTCCGCACGAGTTTCCGCCGATGAACATCTGTGAGCTGCGTCCTTTGCCCAAGCCGTGCTGACGGACAAGACCTCGGGCTCAGCTTCTTTTAGAAGGCCTCATTATTTCCTTTACATCTGATAGCTCTGCTTGGCACTTGCCTTTCCAAATCTCCCCTGTCCCACACGGGGACAAGCCTTGCCCAAAGAGCCCAAAACGCAGGGGCAGGTAACGAGGCAGACTTTCCAGCTGCAGGGCAGGGTGTTGGCTCTGAGCACCCTCCTTTCGCCTTCCCCTGGTTTACCACCGCCGGCCCCCGTCTCCTTTTATAGTCACAAGCCTTCTTCACAAATTTCCCGCTGGATCCTAGCCCAGTTCTTTCCCACATTCTTCGTTGCCCACTAAAAGGGAGCTCTCACATCTTGCAAAACTTTTTCTCGAATCACGCCTGCCGCCTGTCTCCAGAAGCTGGGCTGGATCCAGCTCCCCTGATGGACACAGTGCGGAGATGGCCGATTTAATCCTACCCCCGACAAGGGGGGGTGAAAAGAGGTTACTTAGAAGCCACCGGGTGGAGGTGGGAGAAGAGGTGGGGACCCTGAGCACGGCCAGCCTCGACGGTGTCTTCATGTCAACGGTTTGCATGGCTGACCTGCGGCACAATCGGAGGTCTATAAATAAAAGCACAAACTGAAAGTCTACAGAGAAAGAGAAAATATTTCGGGGAGGTTTCATATTTACAATTGGTCCTGAAAAAAACTAGGCAAAGTCCTTTGGAAGTTCAGTTTCACGGATGTCAGGAGGGTTTGAATGGGAGCCGCAGCTGCAGGCTGGAATCCAGCAAAATCTGGGAGGAAAGGTCTTTCACTGAAGTCAGTGTTTCTGCAAGGAAAACAGCCAACTGACCGGGTTTAAATATCACTCTGAAGGAGCAAGTGGCCTGGCTACGGGGGTTCGTTCACCCTTCATTTGCACCAAACTTAAACCGTCTTCTGGTTTGGCCCGAGCCGCCCGTATCGCCCCTGTGCATCCCTGAGCTCAAACAGCCGCCGGCCACCAAACCGCACCTGAGCAGAGCATCTGGAACCCGCACGTTAGGGTCGACTGGCTCCAGAATCAGACTATTTTTTAAATTAACTTCATCATCAGTTTCTCGAGAATGAAGCCTGTGCAACGTGAGGGATTTCCCTTGTTCCAAATCCACCTTCTGTGGATTTATCATCTGTTAGTCCGAAAAACGGCAAGTGAAGCCTGTGAGCAATTCTTTCCCTGTTCGGTAATTACCAGCTGGCGATCACAATAGATTTCAGGAAACTTAGCTGAAATCTTTTTTTAAAAACATATTGTTTGTTCTGTTTCCTCTGTGGAAAATAAAGGAAAAAACTCCTTCGGAGCGTCTGTCAGAGCCTGGTGCGGGGCGTACGGGGGTCAGGGTCACGAGGAGCCCCGGGGGCACGGGGGAAGCCGCGGGCGAAGGAGGCTGGGAGGGACCACCCCTGCATTTAGTTACTAAAGCAACTCAGCCCGGCTTCCGAGGCAGCCTGGGCATTGGATCGCTTTGGGAACAGGCGGAAAGGATAAATCTGAAACCCAGAAGCTGAGTGCAACCTCCTAGGAAACTTTTGGAAAAGGGGTTTCTAGTGATTGTGAAGCTTTATTTGCCTAAATTTCCGTTTTTAACTTTCTACATTTGGGTTGTGTTGGGTTTTATCATCTTAGACTTTTCCCATTATTCAGAATTTTGTCTTCCCCTTCCCCTCAGCTCTTCCCTCCTTCACGAGCTGCTGAAACACCCGGGGTTGGGGATTTAAAGTGGCAGAGAAGTGGCTGCCCCGGGACCAAGAGCCAGCCTGGGGAGCCCCGCGAGGGATGCTCTCGCTTTTCCTCGGGCACCGCCAGGTCCTGAGTTCAGGATCCCCTGCAGCACCTTCACCTGGGATTCCCTCATCCCACGGGAACCATTTTAAGACAGAACTTCCCAACTTTTGTCCAAAAAGCCATGGCTGCTGGGGGCGAGCAGGATCCATCCCGGTTCCTCCTGCCTCTCCTTTCCGAAGCCCCTGTGGATGAAGCCATTTGAATGGGAGGGACGGTTTTTTTCCAACTCCAGCGCAGCGGAACCAAAGATTTGGCTCCTGGGAAAAGTGCATTTAGAGTCTTTTCCCAGCTCAGCAGTACGGAGGGGAGCGAACGCAGAGGCGAGAGGCGTTCGCGTGTGAAGGCCAAGCAGGGAGGTGCAGGACAGCAGTAAATTATCCGCCTGCTGCTGCTGGTTGAGCCACTTTTTGGCCTTGAAAATGCTCTTAAACATAAAAATAAATTCTACGTCTGCCTTTTATCAAATAAAAGGAACTATTGCTACTGACAAATCACCTCGACGACTCCCAGGCGGCCTGGGGCTGGAAAGCAGGGGACAAAGGGCAGCTCTGTGCTGCGGATCGTATCGCACGGTGTCGCCCAAAGCAGTTAGTTTCCTCCTCCATCTTCAACACCCCGGTGATTTCTGCTCTTTTTCGGCGGCAGCCCCTGGTGCCCCCCTCCAGCGCTGCGACGAGTGGAGCCCAGGGACCCGTCGGCTGCTCAAGCCGACTCCTTACACCACACAGGTGCTTTCCCAATTCCCCATCCTAGCAGCGGGGTCTTGCTGAATATGTACCTGTGTATCTCTGGACCTGTATACGTGTATGTGCGGAGACAGGGGCCAGCGGGTCTCAGTCAGCCTGAGCCACCTGCAGAGGAAGGCACAGTGTATGCCACGCACACAAAGAAGTCTTCCATGACAAAAAAAATTTAAGAACGGCTCATTTGAAAGAGGAGACGTAGCTCCAGTATCAGTTGTTGTAATTAAGCTTGCCTAGATTTGTATAAATGTGCGTTCCTGCCTTAAAAACCAGCCCATGGCTCCCATTAGCCCAGTGCAGATGTCCAGCCAGTGCTGGGAGGCGACCAGGCCGCAAGGACAAAATTCCCTGTAGCCTCCGACGGCTTAGCGGGGAAACCAAATGTTTTTCAAACGGGCCAAGTAAAACCGAGCGGCCAAAGGTCAGAGGGACTTCGACCCCCCCATTGCCACGACTCACAATGAGTGAGAATCGCCCCCTTTACTGTGCGCCAAATGAAGCATGTGAGTTCTGCAGCGTCAGTCTTCAATGGGGTCTTTCTGAAGTAATGAACCAAAAGTACCTTAGAATGACAAAGTGAACGCGTCCTGGTCACCAGCATCCTGTACCTCCAATGAAAAGCATGACGGAGGGCTTTTCTCCCGTCGGCGCTGGGCACAGCCAGGGCTCTTCGGGAGGCTCCGCCGGGGTCTCCGGTCAAACACAGGCGCGTTCTCGGTGCGTCACCGGAGGGACCCAGCGGCGGTGGTGGGATTCCTTCTGCTCTGCTGCGGCCTGGCTGAAGGACAGTGGCCGTGGAGCTTGGGGACCTCTGCGGTGGGGGGGCTGATGTATTTCTGCTTTTCTCTTTCATGCTCTTAATTAACCTAGCAAAAAGGAAAAATTTGATTTCCTGGCACAACATCCTTAGATACCCCAGGGAAAAGCACCTTTCTATTTATTTCAAACATCTTTGCTTCTAAAGTAACATCCCTCTTGTGTTGACACATTAATAAAAACCTCTTTAAAAAGAAGAAAAAAAAGGCATTTCTGGTTAATTCCTTGGTTACAAGGAGCAAGTAGAACACAGGGACACTCCCAAAGCTGAGCTCTGCTCCCGGGAAGGGTCCGGTACTGCTGCCGGGGGAGCTCTGCCCGCACGTGCTCCTGCGGCCCCGTGGCTTACAGCCCACCCTGCCGTTAGCCACGTCAGAGCCAGCAACGGCAGGAGCAGGGTCAGAACTGCCCCAGTTCCCCAGCGTTTTTCATTTACCGTTGCAGTCCGTGTTCCACGCCGTAGGTGTCTCATTGAAAGAAAATATTGCAGGTATTTAAGCAAGGTGTGCGTGATTATTACTTACAATGCTCTTTATGTGCCTGTAGGAGGCCTGGCTTGTTACGTGGCTAAAAATTAGATGGAATGCCCACACTGCGAGGCAAACTTCTCCAGCCTCAGTGCCCGCCAGGAATCTCCGCAGTTCGGGAGCCGTCGGGCTCGGGGGCCGGCCACGCTCTTCGTTTACATTAATTCCTGCTGCTCCCGGTCCGAGCGCTTGGGAACCGGCTCTGCTCAGCCCTTCCCAAAGGACACTCCGTCCCCATCGCTGTGTTGTGACAGCTGAGAGTCGTCGCGGGGCCGGGGCACCCACCTCTGCTCTGCAAACACCGAGGCTTCAGACACGTCGGGGTTGGCCCTTCTTGAAACAGAAAGGATTTGGGGTTGAAACAGAAAGGTTTTCCCTGGCTGCTGCAGTTCCCTGTGCCACAGGGGCCCAGCCCGGCCGGGGCTGCGGGGACACGGAGGCGCTGGTGGGCACCGTGCTCTGGCCGTGGATCCCTTCCTGCGCTGTGGCCATGCCGGCTGGGGGTGCTCGGGGACCGGCGCCACTCACGGGTGCACGAAACACTGCCAGGCTAACAAGAAAACCCGCTTGCCAAGGGGCACACGGCGCACAGAGCTCTCGCAGAAGCTCAGTGCCTTTGATTTAGGGCCGGTTTCATCAGCGTATTCCCAAAGGGTTAGGTCTGGCCAGGCTGACGCGTTTACGAAACAGCAGCTGCCGTTACGGTCTTCCCCTCGGCTGCAATCGCTTCGCTGGCATTCCCAACACCGTTGCCCAGACGGCGCAATGGGTTTGGCTGGGTCTCCCGTAGGAGGGACTATCCCGTGCCCTTGTCCCGGCCATGGATGTGACCCTGCACATGGATGGTGCCGCAGGAGAGGCTCGCCGGGCTGGGTCGGCACCGAAATGGATTGATTTGCCAGACGGGAGTAGGCATCACCACCACGCAGGGGCTGAAGCCTTTCGATGTGCGAGGTCCCAGCGGGCTGCCAGCACGTACCCACCCACCCCGCTCACCTTCCAACCATGCAAAAACGGCAGCCTTAAATGATTTTCAGATGCAACCTGATTGCCCCTTCCTGCTGCGGCTCTGAGAGCAATCACACCCCCGCTGCTGCCAGTACCTAAATTGGCTCCACTTAACTGCGTTTTCAGTGAAAAATCCCTCAAAATTCCCCAAGGGGAAGAGAAAATATGAAACCCTACCATTTCCTTCAGTAACTTTTTAATTTAACACACTCGTGAGCTATAGCCACTAAACCCCAACACATTTAGCTGCCATCCCTTAGCAAAACCTGGGAGCGCGACGGAAGCATGGGGCAGATGGCGCCGGTGGGAAGGAAAACAGGACTGAACACAGGCTCTTGGAACAGAAAAAATATACGCCACGTTGGAAAGGAATAAAACACAAATGGTGAAGTCATGGCTTGTGTTTTACATACAGATTACAGACAGAAATTTCCCGTTGTGGGACTGGACGCTGTTCCCGACAGCCCGGGTGCGGAGGGAAGCCACGCTGGGCTGTGCGACCCCGCCGCACGCACGGCGTGGGGCTCGCGCCTTTCTCCGCCCGGTGCCGGGAGGATTGCCTTCATGGTCTCCCAGATCTGGGGCGTCCTCCATAGCCTGAAGAGTACTACGGAAAGGAATTCCTACCTAAATGCTCCTGATCCTCCTCTGGGGACCAAGCTAAGAGAAATCCTCCCTCAGCCAGGGAGGGATTAACATCCAGCACCGCCGGGCCGGGCAGTGAGGGCTGTGCCGGCCCAGTGCCGCTCCTCGTACAATATTGGATATTCTACTTAAAAGAATCAGCTAACTTTAACAGAGGTGAATCTAGATAAGCATGAAAAAAGGTTTCTAGCTTGTAAGAACACAGAAAAACACCTTAACCAACCATTAAACTCCTACGCTGTAACCGCATACAGAAAGGCAGGTGTGTAAGTACTCTGCTGCTCAGGGGGAAGGACGGAGGGAAGGGGACGCACTGCTCACCACGGGGCCAGAGCTGTCCCTCTCCTTCACAAATACACGCAAGGGAATGCCCTGTTGGACTCCAATGTGTCCCTTCACTCGTGCCTTGGTGTCCCTTCACATCCCCTTGGCTCCACGGTGATACGGGCAACAGCTTCGGCAGAGAAAGCCAGCAGCGGGGAGACGGGGGTACGGAGCCTTCGCACCCACGGCGAGCCCTGGACCCGGGGGCGTACCTGAAGCTGATACTTTATTCCTCTGCCCTGTCTCCATTTCTTAAATTACGGCTATTTAGGTTCAGTGTGTAAACATTTTAATGAAAATTACAGAAATGGGTTGCCAGCTTCAAGTCCCTTAAGGAAAAAAAAAAACCTAACCCAAATGGTCAGCTGTACTGGTGGAATGCTAGATGCTCACTTCATACATATAAAAATAATAATAAAAGTCAAGAGTTTCGTGCTGGCCTGCCAACACCATCAAGAGGCTGAAAATGTCAAATGATAGCACCATAAGCATTTCTGAGGGGTCTCCCCCAAATTATTGCTGCTTTTGGTTTCCCTTCCCCAAAATGTTTCCCCGCCGGTCGCCCAGTGGCAGCGTGACCCCGACGGAGGGTCCCAGCTGCCCCGGCATCTCCCGCGGGACCAGCGGGACCTGCACCCCCAGCCCATGCCAGACCTTATTTTACAGACCGATGGTTTGAGCACCGTTATAGTGTAGCACAAATAAAAGAAATCAAGCTTTCCCCGTGTTTCGAAAGAGCACCGCGCGGCTCGCGGGCACCGTCCAGCACCGCCGCGGGATGAGGCAGAGCCGCAGGTCCTGGCTGTGACCCAGCTGCTGCCGCCGCCGCCGCCACGCTGCTCCGGGAGCTGCCACGGGTCCTGGCGCTTCTCGCCCTCGGGGACGGTCCTGTCACCTCCTGGAGGCCCGCTCGTCCCCGCGGTCCCGGTCGGGCGCCGCACGGTGTCCGTGCTGGCGGCAGCTTCGGCAGCACTGGAGGTGGACCGTTGGGAGGTGGCACCTTCCCAGGACCCGCAGGGTCTGGCAGAAGCCGAAGGTCAAGCGGTCGCGCTCGCAGACGAAGCCTGGAGGGAGGTGAGAGGGCAGGGACAGCGTTAGTGCCAGCGCCGTTATCGGGCGCTTGATGCAAAAATTGGCATGCGGTTGGTTGGCAAAGACAGACCTCAGCAAACGCAGAGCCCACCCTCACCTGGCTACTGAGCATCCTCGTTATTTCTAATTGCCAGCAGAAATAACAGCTCTGCGCTTGTCTACAGTTCTGCAGCATCTTGCCAGGGCAGAGAAACCATACGGGGGAGCGGGGCTGAGCCCGGGGTCACTCCCCGGGGAGGAGGGTCCGGGCTGGAGGCCTGAGAGAGGTGACAAACCTCCCCGCAATGACGTCTCCTCCCCGTCCCCAGACCCTCCCGCAGTGCCAGCAGCCGGCGGCAGAAAGGCCATAACTCATTTTTCTTTGCATTGTGTTTAGCTTATTTTGAGAACCCACATCATCTTGTTTGCTTCCTGCAGGTGTCTCGCAAACCTCAAAACAACACTGATGCTGCTTCGAGGATGGGCTTTGTTTTGGGAACTGCTGCGCCAGCACCTGGCCCTGCTGGGGGGCCAGCGCCCGGGCCAGTGCGGCAGTGGCCGTGGCGGCCATGGGTCGCAGCCTGGCCACCCTGGCTGAGTCACTCTCAAGCTGAGCAAACTGTTTGCAGAAACTGTTTCCTCTCTGCAAACAGTCTGCAAATCACAAATCCCTCTCCGGGGTCGTGAGCGCCACGTCGGGGCATTCGGTCCAGCGCTTGGGTTCACAGCACGGGGAGACGCGAGCACTGCCCCACGGAGACCTTGCCCTTGGGGTGCCATAGGGTGGTATGTCCCACCACCCCGAAACGCCCTCGCACCTGCCGCCCCACGCAAACCACGGTGCGGCGCATCCCGCGGGACGGCGCGGGCGGTGGGCAGGAGGGGACAGCCCTCCCCTGCGCGTCAGCAGCGCCTGCAGAAACCAGCCCCCGCAGCTCCCAGCTCCGCCGCCAGCCAGACCAGACTCAAACAGGCTGCAGCTCGGCTTAGTTACAGCGGCAGAGACCCATCACCAAATACGCAGTGTTTATAAGCATAGATAGTTGGTTTGCTTACATTTTTAATTTCCTCCTTTTCTACTTTATGTCAAAACACGCGTGTGCCTCATTGAGCCTCCAGCATCTCACCCAGCTGTGTAAGACTCATTTAAGTTATATCGGCTGTGTCTAATTTTGCCTCCTATACAAGTGATTAAAATAAATGACAGCTCTTCTCTGAAAAAGGGTAGTCAATGCTCCCTGGGGCGGACGTGCAGGGCCGGCACCCCCGGGTCCCCCGCACTGACTGTGCCTGGGCACCCTCTGCCCGGACCACCCCAAGCAGACACAGGAACGGAGCAAGAAAATGGGGCTTTTCTCTTTCTCAGGACACTTTTCTGCTGGCGAAACACCGGGACCGAGCCAGGGGAGCTCGCTGACCATTGCCCCTCGCCATCTCCCCTCTGCAAACAAAAGGCTTTGCTGAGGGAAAGGCTGCTGCCCCCATTCCCACGGGGATGAGCCGACCCGCAGCGCTTACTGCAAAGACGCAGCAGATGCAGAGCAGAGCCTTTTCCCCCCGTTTGGGATTTCAATCACAGCCCTCACCCCCCGCCAGCCCATCAGTGAGGAGGTCACAATACTGGTCTAAAATTAATTTTCTATTTCAGTAGAGGTATTTCCTCTCTTCCTCTTGAGCAACAGCTATTTCTGCCTGGCAATAGTGTCTCTGTGCCCTGAAGAAAGCGTTTAACACAGAAGCTGCTGGTGCTGACGGCTCCAGCGGCTGCTGATGGACCGGGATCAAGCGCCGGATCCCAGCCCCACATCACACTCCCAGGCTGGGGGTTTGGTCCAGCCCCCCGGGTGCTGGGGGATAACGTGGGTTTTTCCTGCTGGTTGAGCAGAGCGGATGAGGAATTGGCGTGAAGCCCACAGAGGGACGGGACGGGAGCGGTGCCCATCCCAAACCTGCCGTGAGAGCAGCCACGCCACGCGACAGCATCGGAGCCAGTCAGGAAAAGGGAACAATTTACTTGTGTGATGCTCCATCAGGGTCTCAGGGATGGTATTCCCTGGGAGCATCCCTGCAGCTCTGCATGGCATCCCCTGAGCCCCCAGAACCCTTTCACATCGGGACATTTGAGCACATGAATACGTGTATTCCTGCTTGCACGTGCTGCAGGACAGCGATGTCTCAAGAAGGGATCCCAAAACACCTCTGGGGTGTCTGATGAGAGAGAAAAGCCTGAGGGCATGTCAGCCTGGAGAACGGCTGGCGTCGGTGACGGCAATACCGGGGTGCACTGGCCAAGCTGTGCCTTAAACCGCAGCGGTGCCAGCTCCGGCCGAGCGCACCGACCCCAGCCATTGCTCCCCCCAGCAGGACTCCACAATCCTTTACTCCTCACCGGGGCATGGCCGCTGGGTAACCCCCACCTGCCTGACCTGTGCTTCCCGTGGGATTTATAAACTCGTGGTGGTTTGGGTTGCTGGTTTTGGAAGTGACACTGAGTAGGAGATGGGGAATGCAGCGATGGCTCCCAGCAGGCACGGACAGGGGCTGGCGTGCTCCGGGGGGTTAATTATTCACTGCGTTGCATGGAGCTAGTGTAACCGCAGTAAAAACTCCATGGTGTTTAGAAGAACTCCGTTAAAAACACTGCATGGATGGATGGGAATGTCACCGGCGCTTCGGTGGGTCAGTCCCGGGCGATGCTCCTGCGGGACGCCGTGCTGGGGCAGAACCCCACCGAGCGCTCAGTATTTTTAGCCCGCTGCGGCTGTGCCTTGCTGGGCTCGTCTCCGTTCACGAGCCCTCTGCTTATCGCAGCCGTCTTCCTAGAAAGCTATTTATGGATCGCAACCAAGCTGCCTCCTGCCTTCCCTTGAAAGAGCTGTAAAGGCCATGCTGCCGGAGCCTTTCCCTGGACGGTCGCTTTCCAGGAGCAGAGGTGATGCTTTAGCTCTTCTCTGATCCCTTTCCAATGGGTCAGCACCCTGGGAGCTCGCATGGAAATCCCTGTACCTGCAGGACGCAGAGCTGTACACAGGCATAAAGAAGCACGCGGGTCTCCCGCCAGGAGTTATTTCTCTTTGTACACCAGGTTATCTGCAAAGGTATGAGCCGACTGCGGAATGGCGGCCGGGATGGGCTCAGCGGAGGGCGGAGAGGAGCCACCACCCCTGGCTGGAGGCATCGCTGCAGCCACGCTGCTGACCTTCCGCGAGGCCCCGCCGCAGGACTCCGGGTTTCCAAAGCATTTTAATAACATGAAGTCAATGGGAGTTGTTGAGCGCTCGTTGTTTTTCCAGATCGGGCCGTGCTTCGGTCTGATGTATCCTCTCAGCGTGGATGAGTGCGGGGTCAAGCTCAGGTCTGAAAATCTTGGCTGAGCTCAGGATTCCTCCCTGGAATTTGGTCTTGGGCAAGGGAAACTGTAATAAGCACTTAATTTTTCAGCTCTTCAGAGAGGGTCCCTACAGAATTGACCCAATTTTCATTTAATGCTTTTACTGTTATTTTTTTCTATTAACAATTTTTTTTTTATATATAATCCTAACACTTCATTTGAACATATGCTCCAGTGTCCAAGACTATGCCAAATTTTAGTCTAAAGAAATAGCTTAAAGCAGGGCTTTTAAAATCCAGGCTAAGTCAGCACATTAGAAACTGAAAACCCCCACTTTTTTTGGTTGTTTTTTTAAGTTGGCATGGGAGTTGCTTTAAATTTCATTTAAGCTTCTGCCATACAGACCTAAGCGTTTACTTTTATGCTTGGGAAAAATAAACTTCCTGGAAAAGGTTTTGTAAAAACAAGGAAAGGTTGAGCTTAGAGCTGAGCTAGCAAAAGCAGAGAATGAAGCGGCTGACCTCTGGCCTTCGGGATGCTCTCAGAGCCGGTGCCGAATTTAGCAAGTATTGTCCCATGCTCCTGCTCCGGGCCCCGCGGTGCGCTCCCCCGGGAACGAGCACTGCCGAAGGCGGCACGTTTCACGGCAGGCAGCACCAGAGCCGCGGTCGCTGGTCAGCACGCGTGCCATGTGCCCCGCTGCCAGGCACCGACATGGCCGCAGCCTGGAAAACTGGGAGAAAAGCACAAAAACCCCAGCAGTTTTCAGGGGTCAGCCCTGCTGCTCCCGGCATGTCTCGCTCAGCTCCCATTGACACCCCCTGAGCGTCCAGCCTGGGGATTGCAGGGCAGAGGGAGGAAAATGCTGGTGCCTTCTAAGGGGTTCAGAGGGATTATCCATTTTTTAGAGTCTCTGTATCCCACAGAGAGAAATTCTAATTTCCGAAGAGCTGCGGCAGAGCCAGGACTTTCCCTGCGCCCTGCGTTCTTCCCCTTCCTTCTCACGAGTGCAGGGAGGGGGAGAAAAATGCTTTGCCGAAATGAGTCGCTGAACATGACCCCTGGCTTCCTCTCCAAAATCCAAAACCGCTTTAAACACGCCGTGTCCAGAGCTTCCCACAGCCAGCCCTGCAAGGAGCAGCGGGCTTGAGCAGACAAGCCGGGTCACATCTACGCAGCCTTTGCTGCTTCTGCCTTTTTTTTATCACGCAGACTAGGCAGGGAAGCAGGGCTTGGCAGCAGCGCTGAGCCCTCCTCTGTTCCAAGACCGAGGGAAACCGAATCCAGGCAGGACCCCCGGGGCCTGACTGCCAGTGTTCCCGCGTGGCTAAGCGCAGTCATTCCTTCGGCCATGGGTAAAGCGCCCTCTCTTCATTTGTCCTTGCTTTCCCCGTTCTTAGCACTTCAAGGCCAATATCCTCTCTGCTGAAGGTCTTTCTTCTGCACGGAAAAATATGCCTTTGATGTATTCTGGAGAGTTTTCAAAAGAGTTAAGTGGGGGTTAATATCTTGTTGTTGGGATTAGGCTTTGCCTCCTCCCTGCCAGGCTGTTACTGGAGGTGTTGGTAGGAGGCTCCTGGCAGAGGAGCCCGGGCTGCGGCCGCCGGGTCCCTCGGGTGCCTGCCCGCAAGGCAGACGAGAAGCAGATTCTTGTACCCTCCTAATTGTTGCACTGGACACTCAGGTCCATCGAGATTTATGCTTTCTAAAACTTAAATCTACTCAGCAGTTGCCAAGAAGGAGGGAGGAGAAGCATCTCCCACCACCAGAAGCGTCTCCCACCAAGCAGCTCCCACCGCTGGAGGAGCATCATCTCCCACCACTGCTGGTCAAACCCAGATCATTTACATAAAAAGCGTGCAGCACTGCAATAAGGAAACCTACTGTTCTCACTGGGGTGAGGAAACCTGCCTTTCCTGCTCCATCTGCCTGACGTTTGCTATGTTTTTCCCTCCCATTGCCCAGGTTTTGCCGGGAGCCGTGCTGTGCAGACCCACCGTGCAGACACAGCATGGATGGGCCGGGTTGTGTTGGCGTCTGGGTGTGTTGCAGGGACCTGCACAGCACCGTTACTGCTCGGACCTGGCATCGGCATCGACCCGCTCGGTAGGAAGGGTCAATATGGGGATGCCTGAACAGCCTCTGCCAGCCCACATCACGGAGAGCCTGTTTCTCCATAAGGCTAAAATGTGTAACATTCATTTTTCCTACATTTAATAAAAATGGGGAATCCTTTCCCAAGCACCCATTTTTCATTGACAGCTGTTGTTAATTAGCAGTAAACAAAGGGCAATTAATGACTCGCTCAGCAGCACCTCCCTGTCTTGCCACTTGGATACGGACTTACATGCTCAAATGACAGAGAAAATTGGAATCTGCTGCAATTATTTCTAGTACATATCCCTTGCGGACAAATTCAGCTACATGCAGAACCATGAATAATTTCATTTCCCTACTCAAAGCAAGGAGGAACATAACATTTAATTGCCAATTAATCTTGTGGTGACTAGAAATACAACCAGGCCCTGGGTAACGAGCCCGGAGCACCACAAACGGAGGGCGCCGGGTGTCTGGGATTCACCCCAGCACATCCCCGGAGCAGGGGGGCACTTTGCCCCTCGCTCCCCCTCAAGGCATCCCCCGCTCCCAGCCCCACCAAATGCGCTCCCCCGTGCTGGCTGCCCCCGGGACATGAGGCTGAACTCCATCCCGCTCCATCCCTTCCCGCTGGCTGGAAACCTTTGTCTCATTCCCAAAGAAACTGTACCCAGGGCCAGCTTATACATATTTGTTCTTGGGTCAGCTGAACACTTTACCTTAAGTCCTTTCCCTCGCTGGTATTTAAAGTCTGAGACGCTTGTGGGGAGGAGTTGTGTTTGCTAAAGTGCCTTGGCTGGAGCGAAGGACCAGACCCCTCACCTGCTCGGCGTGAATTTGGGGAACTTGCAGACTCGCCCAGTATCGGATCCAGAGAAACAGGCGTGAGGCAAATTATTAATTTTGTGACGCTCACCACGACGAGCACCCTGTGGGCTGCAAGCGCTCAGTCCTGAGCAGGGTTGTTCCGCCCATCACTGATGAGGTCTGGCCAAAAGCCATCGTGCTGCCACAGCCACGACATCGGCAGCAGCGGGGTGACCTTTGCTCAGTTCACCCCTTAGCATCCTCCTCCAGTACAAAGCAATCGCTGCTGTTGTGTTTTAAAACTGTTGGATAGGCCGGCGCCGGTCTCTCTGAGCTCTCACGCGGGACCTGCTGCTCCGCTCCTTTCCAAGGTGGCCATTAAACACAGAAATAAACATGCTGTGAGGGGTTTTTTCCAGCTTTCTGAGTTACAAGAAATGATCTGGTAACAGGAGTGGCTGATGTGGGTGTGAGCACTCGGGCTCGGAGCTAGGCACGGGTGGAAATCAGAGAACAAGCTTTCCTGAGCCAGAGGCTGCTCTTATCTCCCTGGCAGCTCTGCCCGAGGTCCAGAAATCTGTTCCTGCTCCTGTTGCCCAGGCCGTGCTGCCAGGAGGAGACCGATGTCCTCCTCGTCCCCTGGGCGCTAGCAAGGACCTGCAGGGCTTTCCCGGCTGCCGCTAGCGTGGGCCGGAGCAGTGACTCTCAGCCCCCACCCACATTTTCCTGCATCGGAGTCACATTTGAGTTCCTCGTCTTAGCGTGAAGTAAGATAAATGTCCCCAGCCTTGCTGGGGCATCGCACGGAGGCATCTGGGTACCCGATGGGCTCCGATGCTCCCCAGGAGCCATCTAAGGACACGGCCAGCCTTATCTTCTCTGCTCACAGCTGGATGCAGCTGGAAAACGACAGGCACATTTAAAAAGAACCTCTGTGTAATCATCAATTAATTTATAACCTGGCAACAGAACAGGATTCTGGTTCTAATTAATTCCGACCTCCTTTAATTGAAGAGAGCTGATTGCCGGTGAGATGTTTGTTTATGTTTGATCTGTTCCATCTCTGTTAAAAATTCATCTGATAATGGTTTTAACATTTAAATTCTACTGGGGTTCTTCGCATTTTTGTGTCCAGCAAGAACAGGATTGGTCCCAAAGACAAATACAGGATTTTGCTGGTATCCGAGCACTTCACGTTAGAGGAGATAGAGGCTCCTTGTGCTTCTAACATAAACACATGAATCACTCCAGCCTGCATTAATCTTGTGCAGTAACGATCCTTTAAAACACAGGAAAGGGCTGGAGTTTACGTTCATGCCTTTTCTGGGAGCCTCTGCCTGTGGATTTACACATCTGTGATTTCCTGCCATGTGAAAGTTTTGTTCCTCCTCATGGTCTGGCAGGAAATGTTTGTATTTCCAAGAGGCGTTTCCTGCTCTGGGCTACAGCCAGAGCATTTATGTCATTTTTAATCCAGGATTTTAACATTTCTTTGTGTGCTTCCTACACATCTAAGTGGTTATTCTGGTACAACCTTGGCCACGCCGTGCGGCTCCGCGGCTCCCATCACCAAGCCCGGCACGGAAATTTTCCCTTGACAAAAATAGCCGGAACCGCACATCAGTTCTTGAACAAGCCTGACTAATTATTTCCTAAATGTTGAACTGCCCAACAGACTTACAAATGCAGGAGTGTCGTGCAGCTGCCGAAACGGAGGGATTTAATGGCTAAAAGCATCCCAACAGCCAGCAGTCGCAGTCTCCAAATCCCAGTTAATCAAAGCCAATGCTTCTGCCCTCTCCAGAATAGGTTTTAGGAGGAATATGGCTGGATATAGGACAAATACAAATAGCTGAAAGGATGAGAACGGCTGCAGAGGGGGACCTGGCATGGAGGTGTGGGGCAGCCCACGGGGCTGGTTCCTGCGCCCTGGGCACCGGCCGCCCGCTGCCCTCCCGCCCTGCTCCGGCTCCCAGCCATCTCCTTCCTCAATAAACCTCCTGAGGGTCTAACGTTTCTTTCTGGGCAGACAAGCAGACAAAAGGCTTCTTTTTTTCCCCCAGACACATTAAAAAGATAAGGTCAATCAATGATTAACATGGCAATGTCAATGACATCTAATCCCCTCGCTATATTGCTTTTCCTTTTAAGTGCTGTTAGCCCTTGCAGCCCACAGGTTTCTGGCCTACAGGGAACTGCCGGGTGCCGTGGGACGTATCTCTCCAAGTGACGATGAGAGGAGAAGCCAGGCGAGTGCCCGCGGCGCGGCAGAGCACCGCAGCTGCAGCCGGAGCAGGGAAACGAAGCTGGCAGACAGTCTGCATGGGTCGGCTTAAAATGGGACCGACTCGCTGGAGCATTTGCTCGGACATACCCAAAGACGCTGGAGAGCTGGTCTTTTATCTGACTTTCTCATGGTGCGCTCTGGCTTGTTTCAAAAGGTTTGCGTTCCAGGACTTTATCACTAAACAGCTTTCTGGCGGTCAGAGAGTTTAATCGCTTGATATTTCCTTCTGGCTTCCTTTTTCCGAATGACACGTTGGTTCTGACCCAGGTCCCTGTCCCCCACGGCACCCCCAGCGCGGTCACTCAGGCAGGTGCCAGTGGTCCCTTTGCTGGGTGACGCTGCTGCCTCTGACAAGCGCATCCCAGCTCATATTCGTGCCAGTAAAAAACCACCCTCCACCCCTCGAGAGTTGAATGCTCCGGATATTTATAGATGGTTATAACATTCCCACTTAATTATCGATTAGCCAAGCTAGCCTTACACAACTCTTGTATAAAACACCCCCTCCATCTTCCCACGGATACATTCTTTTTAGAAGGCCGACTGGTTTTCCTCCCAAACCCATCGCTCCCCTTACTGCAGCCAGCACCAGCTCCCAGTTCGGCAGCACCACCAGCACCACGCGTCCATCACCCTTCCCCACGTCCGGACCCCTGGCTCCCCCTGGCACCAGCCCATCTGACCCCGGGCACTGCTGCGCTGGCGCCGGCTGCGCGGCCCTCCCCGCGGTCCCTTCCCAGGAGCAGGACGGCGTCATGCCGCCGGGCAGCGGGGACAGCACAGGGCACCCCCTGCCCCGGGAAAATGAGTCGAGTGTAGCTTGTCTTTCAGCATGGGCAGTTATTGCTGGCGCCCTCCTCCAGACTGTCCGGGGGGACCGAGGAGTGAAAGGTGGGGAGAAGAAAAATAAAGAATGAGTCTAAACTTGGCTAGAAAAAACATCTCCAGTTACCAGACCCAGAAATGGGTCGTCTCCTTACACGGCCTTTACTTTGTTTCACGGCGCGGCTTCCAAGAGACCAAGCAGAGCACCCAGCCGGCGCACAGCCCACCCAGTGCCCACCACTGAAACCTCCCTAGCACAAAGCACACCAAGTGACACTGTGCTGTCCCTCGTCACGTCGCTGCACGACCCACAGTGAGCGTAAAACTGTGCACACCTGAGTTTCTAACCTGGTGTCGCTGTATCAGCCCTCACTGGTGCTGTATGGTGGAAAAGTGTCTCCAGCCATGGCAGAGGATGGTGACGGAGGACGATGCATCGCTCCTCCACATAACTGATGATGGAGGAGCCGCTCGCTCCCCAGGTAATATTCCTTAACTGAGAGCCTGGGTGATTTTCACACCAATTTCCGCAATTATTGCCACGTCCTCAAAACGCAGCATTTATCCCAAACAGCGCACACAGGCTCTTGGGGAGCATAACCACACTAAAGAGAAAATGTTCAGCTTTCAGGACAGGCAGGACGGTCGCTTACCTGACTCGGAGCTCTCGCAGTCCTGCGGGTTGCACTTCTGGGTGCTCTCGGGCCAGGGCTCGTGGTCGCAGAGGCTGCTGTCCTCCTCGGCCAGCCCCGTCTTGGTGTTGATGCACTTGACCTGGCGCCGCTGGATGCCCCCACCGCAGGGAGCCGTGCACTGCGGGAGCGGGGCAGCCCCGTCAGCCCCGGGAGGATGGGGGACCCGTCCCCACGCCCCACACTGCTGCCCCCCAACCCCGCGCTACGCTGGCAGCACCAGATACCGGGAGGTTTTTATGGCAGTAGCCCCCCAGTTTGGTTTTGAGGGTTGGGGTTTCCCCCCATTCCTTGCGTTTCGTGCACAAGCCCCATCGGGAGGAGCGGCGTGCTCCCGCTCACCTCTCCCCAGGACCCCACCACCCAGGTGGTGCAGGGGTGGGTGTTGCAGGGCCGGGTGGTGTTGGGCCGTAATGTCTCCTCACAGCGGCCCAGCTCCGGGCACGTCACCAGCCGCTCCTGCTCCCCGCCGCCGCACGACTCCGAGCACTGCCGGGACACGAGCCATGGAGAGGGGAAGCCAGCGGCGCAAGAGAAAGGCAGACATGCTCCATGCATTGGTGTCTTAAGGAAATACGCTGCAAACCCACCCTGCCCAAGCAAAACCTGCTTGCCAGGTGGAGCGCTTGCTTTTACCCCTGCTATTAGCGGGTGGTTTCCTTCTTGGTGCCTGAAACTGGCTGGAAGGTTCCCAGAGGCAGGAGAATCCAGCAGACCCACTGCAAGCATCTGCTTAAATTCTGCAGGCGTGTGAAGAGAGCCAGGCAAAGCCCACTGCCTCCCTGCCAGCTGCGAGCCGGGGGGGTTCCAGTGAAGCACTTCGCTGTGGGCAGCTCAGCCCCCCCGGCCACGTGCTTGGCCAGCTACTGAGCATCTGCTCTGGGCAAGCGAACGCCAAGCGTTGGCCGAACGTGCTCCCAGGGAGAGAGAGGAAAGGGACCTGCGGGTGTGAGACACCCCGGCGCAGGCATGCCCGCTGTGTGTGCCCCGGCAGAAGCGAAGCCCCGCTGCGATGCTCGGGGCCCAGCGCTGCCCTCCCCCCGCAGGCAGCCCCCTCCCCGGCAGCCCCTACCTCTCTCCAGGAGGACGTGTACCAGTCCAGGCACGGCGTGCTCTGGCAGGGCAGCTGTGCTGGCGGTTTGTAGAGGACAGCCTGGCAGTGGAAGGGCCGTAGGAGCCTCTGGTCCCTGGTGTCGATGCAATGCACGTCCCGAACCTTCATCCCCCCGCCGCAGTTCCTGGAGCACTGGAAACGACAGGAGCATCGTGCCAGGGAAGGGCAGCAGGGGCTGGGGCAGGGCAAATCGCTCTGGCCGAGGGAGGTGACACCAGATTCACGCTCTGCCTTGGGTTGGACTGAGTGGGTACTCAACCTCTTTCCACCTCTTTCTCTAGTCCAAGCTAGAGAAAAGTCCGTGCAGCTCTGAATCTGTCGCTACCGTCCCGCTGAAAGCAATCGGCTTCCAGTTGTAACCACAACAAAGTCTTTCCTTACGACTGAAGACCCCCCACCTGCACAGCCAAGGAACGGCACCCACCCGGAGCAAGGAGGGCTGTTCCCCACCACTGAACCTACTGGATTCACCCAACCCAGCTGCAAACACCACCTGCTCGCGCAGGTTGGCCAGAATGCTTTCCAGAGACTTTCAAACTGCTCTTCATTTAGCTTTCGCAAATTCCTGGCTTTTTAACCAGCCCAAGAGCAGGAACAATGGAAAGATTATTGTGGGAGGCAGCAGTTTAAACCCTGTGGCAAATATAAATCTTCACCCTCTGCCTCCATGATCCATGGGGCAAGAGCATGCCCTGAGAGCAGGTACCACTCCAGCCGCAGGGCAGGCACCACCCGCCTTCAGTTTTCTGTGGATTTTTTGGGACCCTCCGTACCCGCTGCATGCCTGTTTACCTTACTCCAGTTCCCCACGCGCCACGACGAACACGGTCTCAGGGAACACCTCCGAGCAGGGACGGGTTTGTTGGCCGCGGCGCAGCCGTCGTCGCTGCCGGTGCTGCAGCGCACGGTCCTCCAGATCGCGCCCACGCCGCAGGTGGCCGAGCACTGCAACACAGGAGGCAGCCGCTGCTCCTCTCCGCTCCCCCCGGCCCCAGCGGGGCTCTGCCACCATGCCCCGATGCCCCATGGCTGGCTCTGGCCAAGTACGGAGCCCAGTGGCCCAGCAGAAAGGTTTCTGGGGACTCGGCTCATTGCCCCCTTCGTGGGCATTGGGAGGAGTGCCAGTAAAAGCGGGGTGTGTGGAGGCTGAGCTGCGGGATGATGTGGAGAGAGGAGCTTTCCCGGAGGCTGTGCCCGGCACTGCCTGGCAGGGGACCCGGCCCCATGGAGAACCCCCATAGCCAGAGGCTCCTCTCTAACCAGTCTCACATCACGCAGACCTCAGTTTGGGGGAAAACCCTCCTCCATAACCCATTTCAGTCATTTCTGGTCTGGCTGGGACTGTCCTTTCTCTCCCTGCGCAGCTTTTGGCTTCCAGGAGGACAACGGCCATCGCCCTGTGCCAGCGTCCTGGCCACGGCCACCCACATCTCAGTGGGAAACGGGGCAGCACCAGGGATCTCTGCGTCCGGGGGTGGCTTTAGCTTTTTTGTTGCTAGGTCTCTATTAATTAGCACTAATGGCTTCAGCGATTTGACTGCTGTCTCATAAGGCTCTGTTTCATGCTCTTCTTTCACAAGCGCTGCCTGTCCCTCGCTCCCCCAGTGTTAAGAGCTCCTGTAAAGATTTCTCTCCACCTGAAAGGCACTGCCTCCACCCCTCGCTGTCCAGACTCAGCTGATTTATTTTGGAGCAGCCTTTCCATCTTAAAAGCCTTTGCAGGGCTTTCAAAACACACCCATGCACCTCTCTGTGTGGCAAAGCTCCCTCCAACGCCCCGGCTCAAGCAATGTTCAATGCCCTTTTATAAAACCCACATCTGGGACTGTATTTTTTGCTGATATTAAGTGTTGTCCTGACCGTTACTGGGTCCTTTGTGCGGCCTTCTTAAAAGACTCCCCCAGTGCTCTGTCTCTGGTGCTCCACGACACCAAAGGCTTGTTATTTTTGTGCTTTCTGATGAAAGCCCATTACCATGAATTGCAGCAGCCATTTGTCTGTCACTGCAAATGCTGAGCGGAGAGCAGCCCGGGGCGAGCGAGGCAGTAAGACGACAGCTGATAACTGCTGATAATGCCCCCCCTCCCCGCGCTCGGCACAGCCCCTTTCCTTTTGGTAATGCGCAGCCTTGGTGTGCCTCACACTTGACATTTAAATCTGTGTCTTTTCATGGCATATTTTAAGATACTCTCTCCTATATGATGGGAGCTTGCTCCGGTGGCAGGGGCTCTCCCTGGGCGCTCAGCCCCAGCGCGGGGGCTCTGTGCTTGCCCGCCGTGTACTGCCACCACCGCCCTGGGTCCCTCCCTGCTGAGCCAGGGACGCTGTGCGTGGGGAGCCAGCCTCCGGCACAGGGAGGCAAGCCAGGGCAGCAAGCAGGGTGATTGCAAACGGGCCGGACTGGGCTGAGACGGGCACCACAGAGCACGAGTTGCTGCCACCATGGAGCGGGACAGGACGGAGCAGCAGCCAGAGCGTGCGTGAGCCGTGCACATTTTTTGCATGCAAAGAGCAATGCTCCACAGACCAGCCAGGAGAGGGACAGGTCTCACCTCCGTACTGGCCACGTCACGCTTTTAATGGGAGTCAACACATACCTCGCTCCAGTTCCCGACCTCCCAGCTGGGCATCGCAGTGGCTGCCGTGGTGGTTGGTGGCGGAGGCAAAGCCTCCTCTTCCTCCCTCTCCTCCTTCTCCCAGAGCAGCGGCAGGGTGGGGGTGGGCTGGGATAACTCGTGCTCCCCATCGCTGAAAGCAAACGTCCCTGGGGCTGCCCACGGCCAGCTCTCCCCTGGCTCGGCGCTGCTGACCGGGGCCCGGTGGGAGGTCTGCTGGGCATGGGGCGATGCTGGCTCCGGGTGGTGGGACACCCCCACAGTCCACCATGCCGGGGGGGACTCAGAGGGCGATGCTCCCACCGGGTGTGCGGGAAGGCTGTGAGATGGGGCTGTGGGCATGGCTGGTGCCAGGGCATCTTGCTGCGTGAGGCCGCTGGAGGTGAGCTGGGTGACTGGCCCGGGCACGGCAGGGAACAAGGACACTGCTGCTGGAAAGGCTGTAGTGGCCACCAAGGGGGCCGAGGTCAGGGCTGTGGGGTTGTGGAGCTCTGGCTGGTGCCCTGCCTGCCCCCTGGGGTCCCTGACAGCACCTGTGGGACCGGGACTCGCAGTGGGATGGGTGCTGCCAGCACTCCATCCCATCTCCCACCATGCTCCCTGCGGGGTGGGGAAGGAAAGATCTGCCCTCTCTGTCCCACGGGCTTGCTCGTCAGCCACCGGCACTGCGTATGTGCCCGCTGTCCCCTCTGGCATTTCTGCCCACCCTTCCTGCTCCTTGGCCTTGGGGGCAGCGCCGTTAGCATCACCGGTGATGACAAGATCCATTTCCCTTGAATCTTCATGGCCTCTCGCCGCAGAGCCCGCCACGTCATGCTCCTCACTGCCGGCATTGCCCAGCCCCTCCGCGCTCGTTCGCCCCTCGCCGCTGCCCCCCAGCTCTCCTGGACTGTCGGACGGCTGCGGTGGGAAGGGATCGGCTGGGTAAGGAGCCTGGGGAGTGAGGCCATGGGTTGGAGCATCCTGCGCAGGACCGGTCCTCGTCGGCATGGCTCCCCAGGGTTCGTCCGGGGGCAGGTGGTCGTGGCTGTTTGCAAAGTCCTGACTCGTGGTGCTCTGGGTGGGCGGGTGGTTCTCGGAGAAGGGCACAAGCGTTGCATCCTCCTCCTCACCCATGAAGTCAAGGATGGCATATTTGGGAGCTGCTGTCCCTGCATCCTCAGGGACCACGCTCAGGCGGTCATTCTTGGCTAAACCTCCAGGCTCCATCTCTCCTTTGCTGTGCACAGAAGCAGAAGTGTTTGCTTCATTGGTCACCAGATGGTCCTCGCTTGCTGCTCCTGCTGGCTTGACAGTGTGCAGGACATCAACGGGCATCTCACGGGACCCCTCCACATCGTTGGTGCTCAGCTCTGGCTTAGGCTCCTCGCCTTTCGTCTCCTTCTCCGTGAAGGGATAGTAAGACAGATCCTCATGGAAGTTGATAAAATTATAATCGTAGTAAAAATCATCAACAAAGACATTTCCCTTCCTGGCTGAGAAGTCCTCCTCAGTGATGATATTGACATCATTGGACTCCGGAATATTTGGAATTAAGGGGTTAAATTTAGCAATGTGGTTGCTGGGGATGTAATGGATTTCATTAAATATCTCTCTGCTGGAAGACCCACTGCCAGACCAGTCCATGTTGGCATTGTCTAATTTCTTCTGGCACTGTGGCAAGGAGCAAATAGTTTCCGAGCTGGGTCTTTCTGCAGGGTCACAGGCAGCTCCAGTGCTGTTGCTGCAGTAAACAGGGCGCCTCTGTGTCCCGTTGCCACACGTCGTGGAGCACTGGGAAAGGAAGAGAGACACAAACATGAGGGACAGGAGCGTGGGCAACGCAGGGTGCAGCAGGAGGAACGGGAAAGGGGCCGGCAACTCATTCCTCTCACCGGTGCTCCCCTCTGAGATACCGAAGCGGGTGCTTGACCGTCCCACACACCACGATGCTTTGGGCACAGGAAGAAGAGGCTCCCCATCACTCTGACACGCTCCCACCACCCACCTGGGGGTCTGCTGTGCCAGGCCCAGCTGGGACATGGCGTCCCCTGTACCAGCAGCCAGGAGCAGTGGGTACCGCTCACACTAGTAAGCAGTGTTATTACCGGACAAATCTACTGCCGGGGCTGTCTCCCCATTAGAGACTGTCCCAGCTCAGAGCCGTATTGCAGCGTACTCTGCTCAGGGTGATCCTTGACCTGCACTCCAGCCAGAAACAATATTCCCAGGAGACGGACATCGTGAAGGCCATTGGGTAAGATGATCTAATAGGTCTTTCCTATGACCTATCGCCATGAATTGCATCTCTTCTTCTAGAAGATAATTTTTTGAAGCAGGGGATAATAACATGGGTGTTGTCTAGTAGGGAAAAAGCAAGGGTCAATAAGCAGCTTTGTTGAGGACACCCCCTCCTCCACCATAATGGTCTCTTTGAGATTGTTCACTCTAAAGGAAACCCACAAGCTGGAAAGAAGGACAGCAAAATTTTCTGCTGCATAAGTAAATCATAGCGCTACTAACACCACATGTGGGCTGCACAAGCCACAGGCCGCTGCGGTTTGCAGTGACAGATGCACAGAGCATTAGTCACGTACATCAAAGAGCCTTATACAACCCAGCCAACAGGAACAAACGGTCAACGAGGCAAACAAACCCAACAGAGGGGATTTCTGCTGAAATCACTGTTATTTGGATGAAAACGGATGGGCTGAGAGGAGGGTTTGATGCACAGCCCCCAGCACATGGAAATAAGAGGTTAAGGTGGAGAAGCAGAGCTGCTGGGCTGGGCTGGGCTGGCCGGGAGGTGTGCTCCTCACACAATATTTACTCCTGTGTTTTGAGCCTTTCTTGTCTTTGCTCAGTCCTCGCGAGGGCCAGGTGCCTGGTCGGGACTTGCCCCGCTTCCTGCGCTGGCTCTGGTGGGCTCCTGGGTGGGTGCCCACCCGTGGGACATCCCCTCCCATCTGGAGGAGATGCTGACCCAGCAGCCGGGGTCCCCTGTGCCACGCCGTGCCGTGCTGGCCGGAGCCTCCCCAGCTCCGTATGTCCTGGGCAATGCCAGGCAGGAGCAGAAGCTCCTGAGGACCGTGCCCAGCAGGAGGGAGAGTCCACAACATCGCACGGCCACCTACAGGCACTCCCACCAGCTATGCAGTGCGGCTGAAATAAAACAACATAAACCTGCACTTTAATATCTGCGGGAGGGATGCAAGCAAGCTGCTTCTCCCTCCTCGGATGGCACTGCCAAATCAGGGGAAACAGAGGTCAGCTCCCACAGCACGCGCCTTAAGCCAAAATTTCTCAGCAAATGCCTCCAGCTCCATCCAGGAGATAAATTCCAGGTATCGCAGCTCTTGCAGGGGGAAGGAGGGGGCTCATTTGCCAAGGCTGGGTTATCAGGAAAGCCTCTGGGACACAGGCAAGAACTGACGGCTGTTGGGAGCCTGGTGGAGGAACGGCCAGAGCTCGCAGGAGGGGTCAGCATCAAGCACAGGGCTGCAGGAGGCACCACACAGGCTGCACGGTGGGACGGGCTCGTGCCAGGAGGCAAACAGCCCCACATGCAGACCCTCACGTATTAATGGACAACAAATAATACTTCCGAACACACCGATAACTTCTTTGGAAAGCCCACAGAGCTGGACATTGCTTTAGGGTCCTTCTGAAGGCACTAAGTCCCAGTGTTTAAGCACTTTGTCAGGCTACCCAAACTGCAAATAACCCCTGCGGCTTCGCGGGCTTCGCGTAGGAGCTGCCCTGCCCGAGGGTCTGCAAGCACAGAAAAAGCAACAACCCCCTAGTATCATCAAGGACCACGTTTGTGGGAAGCTTCTGAGCCCTTCAGATTTCTCTGCTTACTGGCGGTGGCAGAAATGGAGAAGAGGGGCTCTCACTTAAGTGAAAGGAGAACAGAGAAATTACAGACAACACAAAATGTCGAGCACGTTTTTCCTGGGCTCACAGATGTGTCACTGTCACCACCACAGAGAACGACTGTGAGGGCTTGCGCTGGCTCCATGCACAGCACAGACCCATGGGCAATGCGGGGTTTTTCCTTTAAACTGTGGCAGTCTCCCTTTTCAGCCCTGCAATTGTGGCTTTCGTGGGCCCCTAGAAAAATATTTCTAAATAGCTCTCATTTAGCCTTCAAATTTTCTGTTCGCATTTTTATTCCATTTGTTTCTTAGCAACAATCTCAGTTCCCAGGCTCTCTCATTTCTCTCTCGATACTTGTCTTCACACTGAACACTTTTTGAAACCGCTGCTTAAATTAGGAGATATAATTTTCTGGTTAAAACCCTCAGCCTGCGGTTAAGCTGATCCACAGAAATACAAAAATAAATAAAGGCTACACAGGGCGTCCACAGACCATGGCATTTTATACATGGGGGTTTTGGTTTTTTTTTTGATCTCTCCTCTTTAAAAAAATCGTTGAAAAATTTGTGATGGCTCCCCCACTCCCTGGGAGCACTGCTGAGGGGGTCTCTGTCTCTGCCCACCCGCGGAGCAGATGCCCACTGGCCAGCACACGCATGCCTGGGGCACCCAGTCCCCAGCTTGCCCCTAACACCTTGGCTCAACAGGCAAGAATTATCTTTCAGGCTTCTGCCAGAACAAAGGGGAAGGCTTGTGGTGCTGGAAAATACGCCGACGGGTTGAAACCCTCTTGTTTCTGCCCTCCTTGCAATCAAGCACGGAGCATCCTTCAGAGAGGACGGGGCAGAGTCAAACAGCTCGGTGCCCCCTCCTCACTCTGAGACCTCCCTGTGCCACACAATTCCCATCCCTGCGAGCTGGTGTTCCCACGTGAGCCCACAGAGAAACATCCATGACTTTTCCCCGTAAGCAGGAGCACGCCCATCGCTCTTGGGCAGGTTGAGGACCTCCTGAGGACACTTTGTCCCCAGCACCCGCCAGCTTTGAGAGACCTCCCCAATGCTCCTCACCTCAGACCAGTTCCCCACAGCCCACGGGGAGGGACAGGGGACCTCCCGGTGACAGGGTGCGGTGGCGTCTGGCTTGGAGAGGTGCTGGCAGTCTGCGTGCTGCAAGGCCCTCTGCTCGTCCAGCCCCACGCTCTGGATGCAGAGGACCGTCCTCTTCATCAGCCCCGACGGGCCGCAGGTGGCCGAGCACTTCTGCCATTCGCCGACCCACCATCTGGGGAAACATGGAAGGGGAAACACCTCAGCTACGAGCCAGGCTCTGTCCCGTGCCCCACACGCTGAGCACTGCGGGGCGGTGGGGTTTAGCCACCGCCATCCAAGAGGTGTTTGGGGCCAGGAGATGGAGAGAAACACACATGGGCTCCATCAGCCTGTAATGATCAGCAGGGACCGGGGTCATGGGGCTGTTCGGATCCCAACTGTGGCTCGTGTTTCAGGCCACAGGGAGGGTCAGGGATGGCTCTGTCCCCGTGTTGTGTGGGGATGGTTACACAGAGGCAGAGAGGGGCTCCTGGCCCTGCCGGGATGGTGCCTCCCTGTGTGGCTTGTGGTCTGTGGACAAGCAATGCACTGTGGCCATCGGGCAACCACAGGGATTTGCTCCCATGGACAAACGCAGGGTCTGGGACCACTGCACAGGAGAGGTGCAAAACCAGGGGTGCAAATAGCTGCACCCATCCCAGTGCAGTCCGGGCATGGCAGTGACCGAGGTCCCCCCAACCCTGGCCATCCCTTAGGGCAGGCTGGAGACGAAAGCTTTGCAAAGCCAGCGGACCTGGCCGGGCAGGGCTCCTCGCTGCACGTCCTCTGCTGGTCGTCGGGGCGGGTGAGCGCGTCGCAGTACCGCTCCTCCACGATGCCGGCCAGCTTCTCCACACAGTGCACGATCTGCCGCTGCACCCCTGCGGACACACGCGAGGGATCGGCTCGAGACGAGAATTGAACCGAACCACCGAGCATCCTCTGCCAGCAGGCGAGAGAAGGCCCTAAGGTAAGCTTGCGCCACCAAAAACTGGAGAAAGAAAATGAAACCAGGACTTTGGTCACGGGCAACGCAAGGGGCATTGCTGGGTGAGCTGCTGAGCAGAAATCTCTGGAGTAAAACCTTTACTATCCTACAGCTTTTATAATCACCAGTGAGATGAAAGAGATGCAGAAAAATCCCCAGCTGCCTGATGAGATTTAACAGTGATGCAGCCGGTGGAGGCTCTGCAGAAAACACGCCGCTGCCAGAGGGACCTCTTGGTCAGGGGAGAAGCCTTTCCCCACCTCTCCCCTTGTGAAAAGCCCCGGTGAAAAACACCCGGATGCACCGGGTGTTTGGAGCTGCCAAAGCTGCGCAGAGGAGCTCATGCGGGGCAGGACGGCGAATGGTGGAGATGCTGCAGCCCGCGGGGAAAGCACAGTCCTGGCACCACCGTCCAGAGCCACATCCAGCCATCGGAGCACGTGTGTGCGTGTATGTACACACACACTGAGGCTTTCGGGGGGGCTGTGTCTGAAGGGGACACAACTGACAGCAGCCCAGCTTTTTTTTTGGCAGCTACAGCTGACGGATAAATCACCCGCCGAAGCCTCCTGCCCCAGGTCTGCAGCGCTCAGGGGACAACAGTTTTCTGGATGACCTCATCCTCCACACGCTGCCTCGCTGCCTGCTTTCGTCCTCCTTTTTGCAACACGTACTTGACCCGTGACTTGGGAGAGCTGTAAATAATAACCACTGCCATTGGCTGAGATTGATAGGAGCCTGCTGAAGCTGCTGAGTTGTGCTCTGGCTCGGGAGCTTGCGGGGCCGGCGGGGCTGCGGCCCTGGGTCGGCCCCCACAGAAGAGGCTCAGCCTGAGCTCTCCCAAATCCGTGTCTCAGCTCACACCATCGTCCAGCCCATGGAGAGGGGCTCAGCCCTCCTCTGGCTGCTCGCCTGCGGCTGGACCGGGTGAGCATCTTCACCCGACTCCTGCCCGATTTCCTCCTGCATTTCCCTTCTGTTCGGGCAGCCAAGCACTCAAGCCTTGCAAAGCCGAGGTGGTTTTAAACAAAAGCAAGTGCCCTCAGCTCCCGTCCTCCCCGACTCCCCATGCCGCAGAGCCCATGCAAACCCACAGCGAAGAGCTCTCAGCTTAAATGTATGTAAAACACCCCGCCAGCTCCTGCCGCAGCACAGCCCTCCTGCTCCCGGCGGGGATCCACACCCATCGCCCAGGAACAGCCAGGAAACGTCTCCCAGCACTCTGTGCTACCTAGAAAGTACGAGCGTCCTCGAATTCCCTTTTTCTCAGTGGCAGCTGCTCTCGAGGAAATGCTCGCTGGTCCCAGCCTCCCCCCTTGCAGCGTGCCCGGACTGTCCCCCTCCATCATCTGCTCCAAAAGCTGCCTTGGGACGCCTGGACAGTGGCACAGTGGGGCAGGAGAGGGGGAAAAAGTGTCTGACACCACAGGGCAGTGTGGGACCTCAGAGCTCTGCCTGTGCCGGGCACCCTCCCGTGTACCCTCCATAAAACCCGGGAAACGACCCCCCCCAGAGAGGCCCAGCCAGGCGGGAGACCGGCCCTTCCACACTCCCTGGGTTTCTCTAAAGCTCTTTTGTCTCCATCACCCTGACGCCCTGCACAGTAACAGGACACCAAGCAAGGAGCAAAGCGCTGATAAAGCGCGGGGTCCGGCAGGCGAGCACGGCAGGGGCACCAGAGAGTGGTGACCTCAGCAGATGTCTCTTTTTTTCCCCCCCAAGACCTTCTGAAACCAAAGACCCAGGAATTTCTAAAGCATCCCCACGGTACGGGGATGCTCTGCCTGCTCTGCTCCTCCACCGTGTGCAGCCGAGCCCCGGGGTCCTGCGGGAGCCGGACTCACCGGTCCCGCACGTGGCGGTGCATGTGGTCCAGGAGCCGAAGCGCCAGAGGAACTCCGCCTGCTCGATCTCGTTCTCGCTGTCGGCAGGGCGCTGGATGGTGTACTGGTACCGCACGCCGGGGTTGGTCTCCTGAAACAGCAGCTGTGGGGACACAAGGGCGGTCAGGGGGCTGGCCAGCGCAGAGCAGTCGGGGCTGGCTGTGGCACCCCGAGGGCTTTTCAGGAGATAACAACCTGCCTAGCATGGCCATAAAGATGGCATTCTCTCCAGCCCCACACCAGGTCTGCGTTACCTGTACCCCAGCAGCAGAAAACCATTTTGGAAACAGGGTTAGCAAATGGCCGAAGTAGGTAGGAGCAGAGGAGCTGCCCCTGCTGCTCCTGCTCAGAGTGCTGGGCTTGTGGAAACGTCAGGTAATAATAAAAAATAACAGTAGAGAGCACTGAGAACCACCAGGACTTTGGCTTTATGTCTCCCCTGATGAAGAGTCTGGAAGGATTCCCCTGTTAATCCTGTCCAGTCCCACTGCCAATTGCAGCCCCATCCAAGGACCTTCTCAAGGTTCAGCATGGTGAAGGGCCCAGGATGGCCAGATGTCCCCTTCCTCGTCCCCTTCCCCGCAGTGGGAGCTGGGAGGAGGTTTTGCATGTGTCACCATGGGCCCCAGCCCAGCCCGGGGTCTGCAGCCCGTGGGCAGGAGCGACCCTCCCGCCGGTCGGGAGGATGCTGAGCCACCTCTGCCTCTCTCCATCACTGCCCCCGAACTCTCAGCGAGGGGTGTTACAGTGGAGGGAGGCTCCGACTGTCCTTTGCGATGGCGGCACAAGGAAGGGAAGGGGACAGCAGCAAGAGTCCAGCCCTGCAAAGGAGAAAACGAATCTCCTCGCCTCCACATGTCCCAGAGAGCTGCGACCGCTCCAGCAACCGCCCTGGGGAAGCACCGCAGCACATCTCGGCTCAAAATGCCGGCTGCCCGTGTCGGTCCCAGTTCGCACCTCCAGCCTGCCACCGATGTGCCCTGGGCAGCACCAGGCGAGTGGCTTGACCACGTCGGGGCTGCACCCTGCCGTGCCCCCTGCATCGCACCTAGGGGTGCGCCCACCTCGGCGTGACACCCCTCTCCCGCAGTGGACCAAGGGGCTGTGGCAAACAGGAGGGAGCTGCTGGCAGCAAACACCGGTGATGGCTGACGGCGACGTGCGCCTGAAGGGAGTTCATTAGTTGCTCCCCACTTGAAACGGGTTCTCGCTGCTCTCAGCACGCACGAAGCGGCTCCTGCGGTTGACCCAAATCTTGCCCAAAGCACCTCCCGCACCAGTGCTCGGCAAAGGCTGGGAGTTTAACCTTGCTTTTCTTAGCCTAAGTGCTCCCGTTATTGCCAGAGCTTTGCTGTTCTTGGAGCTCTGGCTGGAGCCAAGGCATCTTTCCAAAACCTCTCCATGAATATTGAAACATTTTTGTCAAGAGGTTTTAATTAGGTTACGAATCCCAGAAAGTGATTTGTGGGTGCCGAGCACGCCAGCGCTCCCATTAACAGCAGCACTTGGCGGCAGGCGAGCCCAGGATCCCGCTCACATTTCATCCTGAGCCTCTGCTGAAAGAAAGGCAAAAGGCGAAGGCTTTGGCTGCTTGGCGTGGCTGGGCTCCAGCACGAGAGCCTCTGCGGAGGGGCTGATGCTCGGGAAGGTTGTACTGGGCTGAGCCACGACTGCCAGGGCTGGGGGGCCCTGGGGGTCCGCGGGACGTACCGCCGTGGCGGTCACTGCCTCTACAACACACTTTGCACCACGAGGAGTTTCAGCCCGGTGCCGGTTGTGCCATCGCCCATGGGATGATTCCCACTGGCTTCTCCGGGGGAAAGCTTGGCCTCATGGGCACGAGGATGTTGGCTCCTGACAGCTTTGCATGAACTGACAGATCCCTCACTCCTGCCCATCCTGGTGGCCACTCCCGGGGGAAGGTATTGCAGAGCCAGGCACAGCAGCAGCTCGCAGGGTCGGCCCCGAGCCCCCCGCACCACGCTGCCTTCCCACCGCCCTCCCCACCGACAGCTATAACCCCTGCAACGCTGCGCAGAGCCCAATGAAATATAAGGCCATGCTCAAAAGTAATCCCCTGGGGAACTCCTTTCCATGGATACAAGGTGAAAATTAACGAGTGGGATTGGTTTGCAAATGAAGGCAATTTCCAGATAAGCCCCAGCCCTGCCTCTGCTGCAGCGGAGGAGGGGATTAGCGATGGCTGAGTTGGGCTGGGATTAAAGTGCTTGTGGGATGCCTGAATTCGAGAAGGGGCTTCCCAGGGGGCTGGGGCAGCAGCCGGCGGCTGGGAGCAGGACCAGCCGTGGGGCAGCCGTGCAAGCTTGGGGACCCAAATCTGGGGCAAAGACAGCGACTCTCCTCCTGACCTGGAGGTAAAAGGACCATTAGAGGTTGAACAGGTCATGCAGAAATAAATAAACCTGAAGTTCATTATCTGCTCCCCCAGAGGCTGCTCTGCACAAAGGCCGTCTGCCGGAGGCAACCCCTGATGGCAGCAGGAGACGGGCAGATGCTCTCCTCCTGTCTGCAACTCTGCCTCCTGGAAACTCACCGCTGCAATGCAAATTTGTTTTTTCAATTTTTTCTTTTTTTTTTTTTGACTATGCGGTTAACTGTAACCTCTTCTGCACATACCCAGGCAGGCAGAACGACAGGTCCCGGGTGCCCTGCCCTGCCCTGGGAGCCTCGGCTGAGCCAGGCAGCATCACGCCCCGACGGGGGCTCACCTCCTCAAAGCCGCCGGACCTGCGGCGCCTTGGGCAGCATCACCTGGATTTGGACCACAGAGCAGGACCCAGTGGTCCAAGCTCCTTGCCACAGTGTCAGGCAGTGCAGAGGGGGACATGGCGCCAGCGGGAGTGCGGCACTGCCAAGGGTGCCGGTGGGCCACCCTCTGCCGCCACGCACGGCACTGCGACAGGTCCCAGCTCTCACCGCCTCCGCCGGCTGCTCCAGCCCTGCCAGAAGCACTGCGGGCTCTTCCCATAAGATATGGGAAAGGCCTCAGGAAATGGGCTCTTTCTCCTCACGCTCTCTCTGCTGTGTAAATACTGAGAGGAATGCTGCAAAGGGGATGAGGCTCAGCTGGAAGCAGCGTGGGCTGGAAATGCTCCCTGTCCCAGAGGCACGTGGTCAGCTGCTCCCGGTGCTGGTTCCTGGAGAAACACTCTCAGCGAGGAGATGCACAGCCCCAGCCCTTGGATGGCAGGGAAGTGCCGTGATGGACCACAGCAGCTCAGCCCCGCACGGGAAGGCAGGAGATCCAGCAGCTCTGTCCTCCACGTCCTCCCCACCACACACCCCAACCACCGGCAGATCCCAGACCGTACCTGGATCCACACGGGCTCCACGGTGGGCCCCGGGGAGGTGAGGTTCTCCCAGTTCCCTGTCCTCTTGTAGGTGAAGGTGGTCCCCGCCACCCTGTAGTCCCCATTCCACTGGATGGTCCAGCCGCCATTCAGGAAATATTTCTCCGGGTCCTCGCTCCGCAGCGCCAGAAAATTCCCGGCTTCTGCGACTTCTTCAATCCGGATCTCCCGCGCTCCCACAGGGATAATCCCAATATCAACATAACCTGGGAATGGAACTGAGCATTGGTCTTGGGGGAGTCAAAGATGGGGCAGAGACGATCCGTGCCCTCAGACGGGTGCCAGCGTCCCTCGGGTGCCAGCATCGTGCCCACCCTTACACCTCTGTAAGGCACCAGCGGGCACCAAACCCCAGCTTGCTCTGAGCCCAGCTGCGTTCCCTGCTGGGGGAGCCCATCGCCAAGCAACGCATTTCCCACGTGGGTGCTGGCAAAGCATTTACCACACTTCCAACATGTCCTTGTCAACCCACAAAATCCCCTCAAACCTCTCCAGACCAGCTCCAGCATGCACAGATTTGTTTTCAGGCCTTTGGACACAAAGAGCAGTACAGGGATATTTTTCTTCCGAGGAGTAAGAAGGGGAATAGCAACGCCATGACGCCCCACGCTGCCACTCGGGTCTTACCCCACCCAAATCGACAAGTCGGGATTAAAAACCACACTGCAAATGAGCGGCAGCAGCGAGCCCGGCTCCGAGTAGAACAGGCAGCTGATGTTTTGGGGACGGAGCCGAGCGTCCTTACCCAGCCCCTCGCTGTCCTCGAAGGTCTTCTTGACGGTGTGGCAGGTGGAGCCGTCCCCGTGGCAGACGCCGCACCGGTCCTCCATCGCGTTGGAGTCGATCTCGTAGTCGCAGCCCACGTTCTGCAAGGCAGCCCCGTCAGCCGCCTGCGCCTGCACCCCTGCCCGCCCCAGCCTCGCACCACGCCATCGGCTGCCGGCGCGGCAGGAACGAGGGAGAGACGCAATGGTCCTAAATGGTGGGAAATAAGGAACAGGGATGGGAGAATGGGGCCAGCTGGAGTCTTTTTGCAGGATGGGCAGTGATACAGACACCTCGGCTGCCACACGGGTTTCCCTAACAAGTCCTTGTGGTCCTGCCATCCTGTTCATACGCAGTGAGGAGCACAACCCACATCTCATTTTTCCCTTTTCCAACCTGAATCCCTGGGCAGCAGAGCCTGCTAGCACACGTTACGGGCTGAGCCGGGCTGGGAAAGCCCCTCGGCCCTTGGCCCTGCTTGTCCTATTTCAAAATGCTTCCCGAAAACTTTTTTTACATTCTGCTGAAGAATTTGGCACACCTCGTGCCAAATCGCTTGACCTGCACAGAGCCAGAGACTGACTCCCCGTGATTTTGCACCATAAAAGCCGCAGCCAAGACCCTGAAGGGTCCCGCCGGGTCCTGTGCCAGCGAGGAGCCTTCGGCCTTTGCTGCCCGAGGAGGTGCCCAGGGACCGCTGGCACACACGTCCTGCAGGAGCAGCACTGGTTTAGCTTCTGGACAGTCTGTAGGAGCCAGGTTTAACTCCGGCGTCGCAGCCAGCAGCAGGCTCAGCGGCGGTGAGGATTTTGAGTGCAGCGAGCTCTGGGTAAACGTGCTGTCATCTGCTGGATCGCACCATTGTATGCGCCAAGTAAAAAGCATGACCCCTGCGCTCTCCCTCCAGCCTGCGCACTGGCACACCGCAGCTTTTGAAGTAACTTACAGCCTATTCCAGGAGGAAACGGGACCTTCTCAAAGGCTCCAGTTGCCGCTGGGCCCCTGCCCACTGCTGCTGGCAGCACGGCCAGCGAGAGGGGGATGGTTTTGATATACGAGGCTGCAAGGAAACTCGTTGACTGATTATTTTCCCTATTTCCTGCTGCTCTTTGTGCCGTTCAAAAAGTCTTTTTTTCCAAAAAGTGTGTTTTTCCGAAAAGCCTTGCAGAGAGTACCTTTATCTAACACTACGGCAGACCCGAGCGTGTCCCTGCCTGCTTGTGCCAGTCCCTGGTGACACAGGGCCACCGGCTTTGCAACAGCGTGGCTTTGGTACATCCCGTGATGGGAATCTGCCTCACGTACCAGGGTACCATGGCAGCTCAGATTGCCACCCATCGCCTAATTTAACAGAAATCCAATGTCATGTGTGTGCATTTACTCCTAAACATCAGGATTGCTTCCCTAGGGAAAAGGAAGGTGTGAATGAAGGGACTGTCCCGCTGGCAGTGAAGGCCCCTGCAGGACCCGGGGCACAGCTCAGCCAAGCCTCCCCAGTCACACCAGCATCTCCCAGCTGATTCACAGCGCCGACCGCGCCGTCTCCACCGGATTCCTGTGCCTCCCGCGCTGGGAGATGCCCTCCCCGGCCAGCAGCCAGAGCAACGCTGCCACACATCACAGCTCATTTGTAGGGAGCTTCCAAGAAATTAAAACAGCAACCCCAAAGGAAGAACAAATCCCTGCGCTGTGAGAGGCTGCCAAGCCGGGGGAGGCACCTCCATCACTGTAGGTCAGACCCTCGGCTGCCAGCAGCAGGGTCAGGGCTGGCCTGGGCGTCCTCTCTACGCTCCCTTCCATATCCTTGACCTTATTTTCAAGTGAAACTGTTCTTCCCTTTTTTTCCTTGGCTTTGTGCTCTATTTCCTTGAAGCCAGCAGAAGGTGAAATATGTCCATACCGTGTACCTCATGGAAATAAGGAAAGCTTTCCGAGTGGTGAATGGCACCACGAGCAAGCTCAGCCCGTTGGTGGGTGTGGGAGGGGGGACAGGGCTCCCCTAAGGGATGGGTCACAGCGCCCACCTGCATTTCCCGAGCACGGGGGGTCCTTAGGCTCTCTCCCCGCGGGGCCCCGGCGCAGGACCCACCTTGCAGATGCCGTTGATGCACATGTCGCGGCTGGCGTTCATCTCATAGCACGGCGTCCCGTCGATGACGGCGTCCCGCAGCTTTTCTGCAAAGTATTCATCCTCTGGCCGGCAGTGCAGCTCGCAGGGGTTAACTGGGGAACCCAACAGGCAGAAACTAAACCCGAGCAGCTGGGGGCCACGTAACCATCTCCGAAAACATAAATTAACCCTGCAAGCCCAGCCATAATTTAAAATACGGCATAAACACGCTGCAAGGCAAACCTTACAGACACGAACAGCAAAATCAAGCTGTTAGCAAGACTGTGTTTCAGGGGTTCTATTGGGGCTGGAGGCAGAAACCCAGCAGCGGGCTTTGCCCTTGACTCACTGTTGTTGGGCACCGGCGTCCACTTGTAGAGTTTCCCTTTGTAGAGCATGGGGTTGAACTGGCTGCACTGGACCTGGCGGAAGGAGGGCTTGTCGAGGGGACACGGCCTGACGTTGCAAATCCGGAACCGCTTCCGCTCCCCCAGGCAGTACCTGCCCCCATACTTCGGCCTGTTCACAGGAGGAAAAGGCAAAATCAGAGAATGTCAGAAGGGTTTGGGTTGGAAGGGATCTTAAAGATCACTTAGACCAACCCCGCTGCCAGGGGCACCTTCCTGGTCCTGGTCAGGTTGCTCCAAGCCCCGTCCAACCTGGCCTTGAACACTTCCAGGGATGGAGCATCCACAACTTCTCTGGGCAACCTGGGCCAGGGCTCACCACTCTCATCGTAAAAAAATTCTTCCTTATCTCTAATCTAAATCTACCCTCTTTCATTCTAAACGTGTTATCCTCTGTCCTATCAAATAAAGACCTACCGCCCACAAAAGGAAACTCCCTTCTTATTCCCAGCTAAGGGAGGGTGGGTTTGTACCTGCTGCTAAGGTTTGATCTCACGAAGTTGGATCAATCCTGAGTCCACCTGGAGTCAATGGGGAGCTCTCTCAGTTATAACCCACGCATCACTCTGCTGCAGTGCTCATGGAAGGAAGCTGGCTATGAAACCAACGTGCACCACAAGAGCATCCCCACTCCACAGAGCAAGCTTTTGAAGTGCGCGGAAATCATGGCCCATGTCCTCCTTCTCCAAGTCCCTCCTGCAGCAGCTCCCTGCTGCTGCCGGGGCTGCCAGGGTGTGCTATCGGACCACGCAGGGTGAGACCGTGGACCAAAGGCAGCTTTTGCTGAGTGATGGCTCTCAAGCTGGATTAGCTACATCTCGGGTCTTGTTTCTCTTGACAATCTCTCCTTAATGTTGGAAATACAGCCAATTTTATAGGTCTGGTGTACGATGCTATAAAAGCAGTTATTAAAGTCGAGCGTCACTGGCAGCGTTTGTGTCTGAAGCCACCCCACCTCCTGCAGCTGCAGCTGGACACCCTTCCCCTGGGGTAAAACATCTCCTTCACCATCCCAGTACCGTGGCTGAGGAGATGCCAGTGCTGCCACGAGCCAGGACAGCCAGGTGCCCGTTCTGCAGCTGCTCCAGAGGAGCTGCCCTCCATCCCACCTGGGATGAGCTGCCAACCCTGCTCCTCTACTACCCAAGGGAATGACAAAGCTGCCGCTGGACTTTTTAAAGCAAAGGGGACTTTAAAAGCAACAATAGATTTTTCTCAGATGCCAACAGACTCTCAAAATATTGCCACCGTCTCCTGACGCTTGCTTTTCCTTCGGTCACAGCACTCTCCATGGCCCATGGCCCCACTGCCTCATGAAAATTACTTTTCCTCTGATCAGTTAAGTCCGGGCACACTTTGCTGAAGAGAATAAAGTTAATTATTATTTTAGGGTTGTGTTTACATACCCTGCCCTGAGGAAATGCCTGTGGGAGGAGGACTGCCCAGTGCTCACATTTGTTCACTCCATCCAAAAGGCAAAGCTGAAGATTTACCTACAGCGGCCAAAGCAAACAACTGCCCGGGGAAATTCTCCTGCTTTTCCAGTGCTTGCTCTCCTGCCTGCTCGCAGCTGTGTTTAAAACACTCCATAAACTACAACTGCACTTCTGCCACAAAACCCATGTCAAACACAAACCCAGCTCTTGACCCGGGACCGAGATTACACAGTGCTTCTTTAAACAGCTCAACAGCATGTGCTAAAAACAATGCGCCCGAGGAAGAAGCTGGGCGGAAAGCACATCTGGGCTCATTAGAGACCCGGCTCCCAGAGCTTTCAGAGCTCCTCAAGCCATTGAAAAGTGACTGCAACTGGCAAATTGCTCACAAAGCCCTTTTCTCTCCCTGTCCCAGGGCGCTCTGACACCTGGGCGAGCCAGGGGCTCTGGCTGAATCCCACACAACAGTGATTTGGTGATGAAGGGGACATCTGGGGAGCCCAGAAACCACGGGATGGACAAGGCTGCTCCTCCATCAGTGCCCGGACGCCTCCAGGCGAGAGCCAGCGCTGGCTGTGGCACTGGCAGGCTGGGGGGAGGCAGCCTCCGGCCGGGCACACATCAGAAATCGCTCATGGAAAGCAATGGGGTGATAAACAGCAGCAGGATTTTTCAAAACAACTCTGAATCAGGCTCAAAGAACACCTGTTCTTCTTTTCTGTCATTAAAGTACACTGGGTATGTTTCAAATCTACAAGCACGGAGTCTTTGCTCTTCGTTTGAGTCCTGTTGCACCCGCTCTCTGCCTGCACGGAGCAGGAGTGACTTATGCGTGGAAGGAGACAGAGCAAACTCTGCCTCTCCGTTTGCTGCCCAGGGAAATGGGTAATAACCCCGTGAAACGAATCCCCTGAGTGTTTCCAAAGCACACTGCTCAGACTGATAACTGCGTAACGGCACAGTTTGGCTGTGCAATGCAGACAGGGGCAGGACCACAGTGGCCAGATGACGGTCCCCGGCTTTACAGGGAGACGTTGGGTTCCGGGGGAGGTCCGGGGGGGGCGAGGGCTTGCTTACGTGGGGGTGTTGCACTGCCTCTCAGCGCTCTGCACGCCCGCACCGCAGCTGCGCGAGCAGGCTGCCCACGAGCTCCAGGAGCCCCAGCCGCCAGCAATCGCCTCGGGACGGTAACCCACGGGCACGCACTCGCCGTTGAAGCACCACTGTGAAGGGACAGGCCAGAAGAAGAAAAAACAAGGTTTAAGGATGCACTAATTGATGTTGAGAGCCCAGCATCCGTATTGCCCCGTGAAAATCCACACTTCGCTTGCACAGAAGTGCCTGGGGGTCAGCTGGGCTCTGCCAGAGCCCGGCACACCTCTAAGCGATGTGAAACTCGGAGATGTTGGGCTGTTCGAGGATTTGCCTGAGGCAACATATCCAAACCTCCACCGGGACCCCTCAGCAAGGGGATTCATAGCCCAATCTCAGCCCAGAGGGAAGGGTCAGTGAGGCATCGCCACGGACAAAGGCACGGTGGGGGGTTTCACAGGGAGCGTTGGCTAAGCCCGAGGTCACCCCCGGTGCTCTGGGGCCGAGGCTTTGGGAGAGGACGCTGAACCTAGTGAGAAGAGGCATCTGCAGATATGTTTATAACTCTGTAGTTCTATGCTACCTTGAGCAGGAAAACCCTGTTCTGGTATGTCACCTATGCAAGGATGACTGGAGCTGGCTGCTGACAGATGGTCCCCCCTGTGCCCAGTGCAGCACCCACCGACCTGCTGCGGGTGCTGCTGGACCCTCCGTGGCCCAGAGCTGGGAGAGGAGCCTCCCCTGCGGGGGGGCTGGTCCTGGAGACAAGCATCCTCCACGGCAGCAGCGGGAGAGCAGAACACGCCTTGTGCTCTCCTGCCACGGGAATTAACTGTGGGTTTCACCTTCTCAAGGCATTTTCAGCTTCCCTGAAGGCAGCCCGTCCCCGGCAGCGGTGGGTGTTTGGGCAGGGTGAGGGCAGTGAGGTGAGCCCATCCCCGTGTGCTGGAGCCTGCGGAATTCCCCTGTGTGCGGGACAAGGAGCTTCCGCAGCCGTGGTGGGGACTGCTCCCCGTTACCTTGTTCTCCCCGCATGCTGTGCCATCGACGGCAGCATCCAGCTTGGAGTGGCACGTGTTCCCCACCGTGCACCACAGCGTGTTGCAGACGCTCTGTGGAAAGCACAGGACATGGTTACTGCACCGGCCAACCCATCGGCACAGATTTAACTTGCAGGGAGAGGATCGCCCCGTGCAAAGTCCCCTGCCCCCCGAGAGCCCCTGGGAGCCACACAAGCTCGTGTTAGAATCATAGAATTGCCTGGGTTGGAAAGGACCTTTAAGATCATCGAGTCCAACCATCAACCCAACACTGCCAAGCCCGCCACTGACCCATGTCCCTCAGCACCACGTCTGCCCGGCTTTTAAATCCCTCCAGGGACGGTGATTCCACCACTTCCCTGGGCAGCCTGTTCCAATGTTTGACAACTCTTTGAGTGTAAAAATTTTTCCTAATATCCAATCTAAACCTCCCCTGGCGCAACTTGAGGCCGTTTCCTCTCGTCCTACCGCTTGTTACTTGAGAGAAGGGACCGACCCCCAACTTAAATCAGGGAGGACCCTGGCTTACGTCCATGTCGTCACAGAAGGTGGAGTAGGGCCCATACTGCAGCCGGCACTGGTGGCCCACATCGTACAGGACGCCCGGGGGCACCAAGGGGTAGTCCAGCACCTCCCGGGCAGGGGGGTCGTCCAGGCACAGCCCCCAGCCCCGGCTGAAAGAGAGAGGAGAGAGCAGCATCACCGCTGGCCCGGCACACCCGTACCACGCTCCGGCAGCTGCTAACGGAGGAACCGAACAGCTCACTAGTGTCCCACCAACATGAGAAGCAATTAGCATTTCCATCTGATACAACCCTGGCTCTCCAACCGACCCTGGAGCCACTCCACGCGTGGGTGGGCACGTGCGGGTACCAACTTTTTGGGGTGGGTGCCCGCTCCCACAGCAATGGCCCCGCTCCCCTGGGCACGGCGGGTTATGGGGAAGGCGAAGGGACAAAGGCAGCAGCGGCTTCTCTGTGCAGCTGCCGAGCCAGTCCCTTGCTCACTCCCCCTTTCCCCCCTGAGATGCCCCTGTCCCCCTGACGGAAAGCCAGAAATGTCATGTTCCCTGGGAATAATCCCCTGGATTTTAGCTCTGTGACCAGGTCACCAGCTCAGTCCTCAGCCGGGACCCCACTTTCGCCATTCAAAGTGAAGGGTTTCGTTGAACAAACATTTCGTTGCTGAGAAACAGATGCTGTCCCTGCGTTCCTACATCACGCCGACCCCAGAACTGCCTCCGCAGAGCGCGCGACCCTTGTGTCAATGCCCTGCTAATAGAAATAAAGTAGGTTGTCAGCAACAAAACACGCTCACCCTCGTATTTGCCACTACAAACAGCGCTCAAACTGTGCTGGACAGGACATCTTTAGAAAAAAAGATATTAAAACTGAGCCATCACGGCTGGCCGTGGCAGGCAGCCAGGCTGCAGGAGCCGCCAGGGACGCTGCTGGCCGCCTCTCGCTGCTCGGAGTGCTTTTGCTGCGATACTTCACAAACACACCAGAAATTGTCACTAGTTTAGCTTTCAGTGTTGATTTAAACAAACTTGTTTCCAGCAAGGCAAAGTGTCCGGCGAGGGTTTCTCAGCAGATTAGATTTCTTCAGCTTGTTGTGATTGGGAACAGATCTAAATTAATTTGAAACAAGATTCCTTTTTAACCCAAAGCAGCAGCACAGAAACAAGGGCCAGCAGCAGGGGAGAGCTCCTGCTCTGGGGCGCCGGCAGGGCCATGGGGCGATGCCCAGCAGAACCAGCACCCCCTCCTCCCTTTCCCATCCCACCCCAGTGAGGTCCACACCAGACGCCTGCAAACAGCTTGGCTGGAGACAGCCCCTTAAAATACCACCTATGTGTATTTTTTATAAGCGGCTTCCCTACTGGAAAAATCAGTGAAGAGGTTGGTTTCAGCAGCCCAAGGGCTGGTAAGTCCCTGTTCCCAGGTGCCCAGCAGTGGGAGCATCCTGCCTGCCCCAGCCCGGTGGGAGGGAGGGAGGGAGGGATCGCCGCGGGCGGTGGAGGGCTCAGCAGGATGAATGGAGTGTGGCTTCGGTGGCTGGGCGCAGGACCATGCTGCAGCCTGTTTCAGGCACACAGAGAAGTCCCTGCATTGCGCCTCCAGAGGTCTTTTCTTTACCTGCTGGTGGAAAACACTTTAAAACGAGTATTTTCTTTAAAAATTGAACAAATGACATCTTTACTGGGGAAAGTCCAGGCTTAAGCACTGGGCTCCTGCACAAGCTACGTGTGTGATGCTGGTGCTCCTCTAGACAAGTTCACCAGCTGCCTATTCAGGTACCAGCACACGGGGCCCTGCACGTCACCCCAAAAGCGCCCCCAACCCTCCTTTGCCCTCTGATCTGCTTGAGGCACTTTCTGCCTTACCCCAGCTTATGGGAGAGCTCTCTGTCCCAGGACGGAGGGTGATTTAGATTTGCTGTCAGCTCTCCAGTGCTATGTTCAAAATCTACTTCTTCATTAAATACTTTACAATCGTCCTACTGCTCTCTTCAAGTGGCCAAAACATGTTACCGAGCCAGCAAAAATTGGCATGAGTTTCCCTCTGGCTTTGCAGGGATATGCAATAAACCACGCTCTGCAGTAAAAATGCAGAGGGGTCTGTGCTGCGTCTGCCTCCTCCAGTCTGTTTGTTAATGAGCTGCATGATGGAGTAGATGGGACGATGATTAAATCCCCATATGCGAGCAGGCTGGGAGGATCTGCAGATACATTTGAGAGCAGGATTAAAATTCCAAAAGCTCTCGGGGAACTGGAGGAAGGGTCCAAAAAACCAGGAGGGAATTCAATAAAAACAAAGGCAAGGACTGGAGCTCAGGAAGAATCAGCCGCTCGAAGAGGGGATCCGTCAGACCCGGCAGGGCAGCGATTCGGCAGGGCTGGAGAAGACCAGCCATCCCCAGGTTCTGGGAAGGTGGAGATGGGCTGGAAGGAGCCCATGGGAGGATGATGGACGAGACCCCCAGCACTGTGCAAAGAGGCTGAAAAACTGGTTGTCTGATCCGCAGGAAAGACTGAAGGGAGATGGGGCAACCTGCAGCTGTGCCAAGGCTGCTGCTGAGACGGAGGGAGGCTGCTCCATACCATTGTGGTGCAGGCAGGGCATCTATGGGACAACCGACCCCGGTCTACAAGGGTATTCCCTCAGCTGGGCTGGGAAAGAGCTCGTGTCATGGTGGAGAGCAAAGAGCCTCACAAGATCTTCCAGTTCCTCCAAGGGTTAGAGTGAAAAATCATGGAACACCATAAAGGCCTCATCCGGGTCTGGAGCGGGGAGCAGCAGAGCAGTCCATCCGCTGCAGGAGCATCACCACCCGCCCTGTGCTGCCTCCCTTGTTAACCTGAACAAGGGGTGCTCGTTCCCTTGGGGGGCACCACCGCCACAGCAGGGAGGTGACCTCTTCCATCGCCCTGGGTGTCCGAGTGGACCCCGACCCACAGCCTCGCCAAGAGGGTCCCCCAGCCCTGGCTGCACCCCGGGCCTGACCTGCACCGGGGCCAAGCCACTGTCGAAGATGGGAACCATTTTCAGATGCTTAAATGTTTGACAGCATTCGTAAAATAATAATCTTTTGAAAAATAATAATCATCATCTGAGTGCACTTTTTTTTTTTTTTTTAAAAAACATGGGGCCTGTTCCAAGCACATCTAGCAACCCCAGGTCAGCAGGGTCTCATTTTCTGGCTCCCTCCTTCCCCTGCTCCTGCCAACATCGTATTATACTGCTCTCATGGCTGTGCTGGCAACCGCCTCTGCCTCGCCTGGGGGATGTCGCAGCCCATGAAAGTCGCCTGCCAGGCTCTGCTCCGCTCTGAAGGAAGGGCTGCCCCTTCTGGGGGGAGCACAGAGACCAAAACCCAACTGGAGAAGCATCCAGATGCTCTGTTTCTTCCCCGTCACAGCTCATAGCAGCCTGAGGTCACTGCAAGCAGGAAATTCTTAATCCAAAAGTGAAGGTTAAAAGCAGAGGGCCAAGAACATTGCGGATACGAGAAAGCTCCATTCCACCAAAACCAGTAAATCAACACTAATTCGCCCTGCGTGGGGGCCAAGCCCACATGTCCCGGGCTGGGATTTGGAGATGGGAGCTCAGCCCCAGGCAGTCCCCCCGCCACATAACCGCCGGTCCCTCGCCCAGCTCTCCCCGTCCCCGGTTCTTGCCGCTGCTCTCGCTGTTTTCCTGTAGCAAGGAAGGAAAATGTTTCTCCAGCGCAAGACACTGGCTGACAAACGTAAGTCTCTGGGCTGCGTTCCTAGGAACTTAATAACAACAGCCTGAAAAATCAGCCACAGGGTGCTAAAAATAAACAAATACGTGGAAGAATTTGGCTCGGTCTCATTTCCTCACGTGACGCCTCCTGCCTACAGGCAAACATCATCTGCCCCTTGCACAGCACCAAAGAAAACTGCACAGAGCCTCGAAGAAAACGCCTCTGGCTTTATTTGTTCAAGCCACAGCCCCGGTGCCACCACCCAGACGCTCACGCTGCCTTTGTGTTCGAACCCCCATCCTTCGCAGCAAGGACGGAGGCAGCCGCGCGAGGTAAAAGCATCCCTGGGGCTGACCGCCATCTGCCCAGCCCGGAGCCAGCCCAGCACCCCGCCAGCGAGGAAGAAGAGGAAGGGAGGACTTACTCGAGGAATCGTGTGATGTACTCCCGGCTGCAGCGGGACCAGGTGAGTGGGGACGTGTCATACAGGAGCTGTGGAGACATGATGAAAGGTCTTTTCCCAACTGGCTCACAGTCATTGCTGCTTCCATCATGCTGAATCCCAAAACTGTGTAAGAGCACAGTCCCACAAAGGAGAGGTGAGCCGCACGCCGCCACAACCACACAGCCTCTCTGCTTTCCAGCACAACGACACGCGACGCCGGACATGGCAAACCGTCCCAGCTCCGCGGGAACAAGGTCATTAACCCCCCACCGGGGAATCTGGCCATGGGGCACATTTTGGTGATACCAGGGGCACTGCCCCAAACTTTGTCCCATGCTTTTATTTCAGCTTTTTTACTGAAAACTCAGCCAAGAAAAAAGTAACGAGACTATCGAACACGATCAAGTTAATTAAACTTACTAGGTACGTGGTTTTATTGTATAAAGATATCTATTATGAACTGTGACGTTCAAGTGATCTCGTCAAAATTTAATTGAAATTAGGGCAAGCAGAATTCTGGCACTGATTCTATATGCAGACTCTATTTTAAAACTTCTTAATGGGCAACCCTCTTCTCCAAAACCTTCGGCATCAGCAACACAGGATAACGTACGAATGTCATTTGTCCAGGTTGCCTTGGATTATCTGATTTTCATTGAACCTGGGGCAACCAAAAACTTAACTCTGAAATGAAACTCCCTGTGTAAGTTCCCCCAGGAGCAGAGGAAGGTTTGCACCAGTGAGGAACCACTCAGCAATCTTATCCCAAGTTCCACCCGTGCCTTCTCAAGCCCTGACTGAGCAGCGCAGAGGCCAGAGGAGAGGAGGAGGAGGAAGGCGGTGGTACCTGTGTCCGAGCTCGTGGGCCACGGTGAAGGCCAGGGGCAGTCCCGTGTCCTCGTTGATGTTGCAGCTCCTGTGGGGCTGGCACATCCCCGCCACGTGGGACAGGCCCAGGGTCTCACAGGGCCTGTTCATGGCCGCGCAGATGTCTTTCCTTGGGCGGTGGAAACAATGGACACACAGACACAGAGCAAAGAGGGAGTTTGAAAGTGGCAGGACCCAACGCGATGCGCGGGAAGGAGCACAGGACGCGTCCCAGCCCATGGAGGAAGACACACGGACACTGGCCAAACAGAAGCGAGAATGGAGACATCCAACGTCTTTCCACAATGGAAAGATTTACGATCTTTCCTTTCCCCTTTACTCTCCCAATATCCCCGGCTTGTTATTAAGCTTGATTAATGGGAACTGCTAGCCAGCCTGGCTACATTCATTCCATTGTATAAATAAAGCTGATGTTGGGGATAATTAAGCAATTACTACACTGCTTGGGGAAGCACACCCCAGGGGTGCTGTGGTCCAGGGCAGAGGAGCTCCAGCCACCCATGAAGAACAACTCCATTGAACCACATGGCCTTAAGTGCCTTAGTTCTGCTACAAAGCAAACTTCCTAAAGCAGATAAAACTGTTGTGGGTTGTGAATCATCACACGAGCCACCACGCTACTGCCAAGAGCCAAGCTGCTGCAGCCTGAAGCCATCAAACTCCGTTTTGACTGCAAGGTATATAAACTTGGCCAGAGGCATGAATTCCTGCGAGCTTCATGGGAGGTCACAGGCCTTCTCAGAGGCTCCTCTGCCAATCCCAACATTAGCCTCCAAGGGAAAAAGGAGAGTTAATCCCTGTGTACATCTCCTGGGAGGATACAGCCATTCTGGGGCTTGGCAACAGGGCCATGGTGAAAACCTGGTTTGGAAACCTCAACTGCTAGTCAACTGGGAGCTGCCTCCGGTTTTAAACCTGAGGTTTGAGACCAGTTCCAGCCATTAGGACCAGGCTACCTTCAGATTTCATGTTACGTATCTTACATGCAGGTGTGCAGCCAGGGCTCAGGCATGGAGACTGAGATTTCAACAGCTCCCACTGAGATGTTCCTCTGGCTGCCTCTCTGCCCCGCTGCCCGCAGCTGGCAGATGTGTTTCGAGCTGCCAGCGTAGCATCTACAGCATAAATTTAGCACACGGGCACAATACCTTGTGAGCAGGACTGCGACGTCGTGGTGCAGGGGATGGGAATCTCCTTTAACATTGATGCTCTTCTGCCATTTGCAAAAGCTTTTCAAGGTGTTGTCTGCATGGTGGGAGATTTTCAGATCCTCCTGCCAACATAATTAAAAGTCTGCTGTCATATTGCTGCCAGATCTGTTTGGCTTTCAGGATGGAGTAGGGAGGGGTCCGATCTCAGACAGATCAGAGTGAAATCAGGAGTAACTGCTATCCAGATGGAATTTCTCCATATTTATAGGTTATAGGCCGGGTGGGAATACAATCCTTTTCTGCTTTCTTTTCATCTGTGATTCAGCCCAACCATTAAATCATCTCATACCAGGGGTTAAAAAACACTGCGGGAAAATATCCCGTCCTGGCTGATGGAGAAGGACACAGCTGGGGAGCCCGTCTGAGCGGTGTCAGGTCCCCTGAGAGCCACCGCTGCAGCTGGGGGCACGAACAACCAGCGATTCGCTCCCTCCGCTACTGGCGGCGATGCTGAGTTATCTTTAATTATTGTAAGAATGAGACTCTACGGCTCCTCTGGCCATGCTGTCCCCTTGACTTTACCAGGGCTGCAGCCCACGCAGAAGACAAGGAAGCAAAGTACAAGCATCTGCATTTATCTTACGCAAATTCACCCAGGCCATGAAAACAGCGCAAGAAGGAGCTTACGGGCTGTCAAAGCCAGCTCCCCCTGTCCCAGTCTGGCTGCCAGGATGGGAGGGTGAGTCACTGTGTTTTCTTTTTACCTCTTCGTTCTCCAGCAGGATGAGTCGCACTATGGCAATGTTGATGGGGTTCCCAATGCTGGCGTGGTGGAACAGACCCGCCACCTGCAACACACAAAAGCCAAAGAAATAAAGCCCGAAAGAAAGACCTTGCCCCGTGACACTGCTGCTGGTCACACATCTGCAGGGAAACATGAGCTCGAGGGGAAGCTACTGAAGGTTGTTGACAACATCTTGGGGAATTCCCCGCAATGAAAGACAAGACCAGATGCAGACCTGGACTAAAGCGTTCGGAGTGTGATGATATCCATTTAAAATTGATATAATCTGTGCAGCACATTGAAACTCAACGAGAGAAACGCCCAGGGGAACACCTCTTCTTTCACTCCCCAATAGATGTGTTTAACATCTCAAAGGAATCCTGTGCTCTCCGAGTGCCTTCACCAGCCCCCAGAAACCCAGCGGTGTTACCCTGAGGTCCTCTGCCCATCCCACCCTCTCTGGCCAGCAACCAAAGCCCTCTTCTGAAATGCAAATAGGTGCCACCACGGCAGCGGAAGAGCGAACAGACTAAACCAACTCACACTGACTTATCTGCTTGTTTTATGGCACCAGCAACCCACCACCCCCACCCCTGGATTCCCAATGGAGACCACCACAATGTGGTGCTCCTTTCCTTTAATGTCCTCAGTGGCACATTCCCAGGAAAACCATTCACATCTTTCCTGCTAATCAGGCCAGTGCCGGCATTGGCTCTGACGGCAGCTGCCCCAGAGTGCTCCCTCTGCGCGCACGGCCAGCCCCGAGTTTGAGGGAGCCTGAGCCAAAGCTCCCAGGTCCCTGCAAGTCTCTCCTCCTGCCAGGAGGTTTCCTCACCACGCAGAAGGCAGTGGGTGGCCCTCGTGCAGGTGGTTTCAGCTTCAGCTGTGTCCCCATGCCCAAGCTGCCTGCACACCCGCCTGAGGAGAGCCACGGGCAGCACCCACCACCTCCCTCCCTGGAGCATCCCTGCCCTCGGGGTATCTCCCTGGGAGGCGACGTTATCCCTCCCCGCAGTGGGAAGGAGAAGGGAACAGCCTTGATCAGGGACCCATCCTGCCAAGGCAGACAGAGCACTGAGCAATGCAGAAAAGCCAATGCGCGGCTGGGAACAGCCTGTCTGGCGAGAGGTTTGCTGAGGTCCCGCCAGGGAAGAGTCCTGGCAAGCCCGGTGGTCTTTATGTCTCATAACCCCAGGGACCCGGCGGCTCCGCCATTGAGAGGACCAGGACTCACCATGTTCATCACGGTCAGCACATACTTCTCTATGTTCTCGCTCCCATGGTATTCTATCATCTTGGTGTCTGCCACCACCAGCGTTTCCACCCACTTCTCCTTGCTGATGGAGCGCTGCTTTATTCTTCTCTTCCTGTGCTGCTTCTGCTCCCATCTTTCCCTCCGCTTCTCCGACCTCTCCAGGCTTTCCTGAGACTCTGAGGGATCAAAGGGGGAAAAAAGACTTCTTTTTTTTTTGGTAAAAATGTCTGCAACATTGGAAAAATGCCATCAAGGCCTCTTTAATTCAAAGAAATAATCTTTTGCTGTTGAGGAGGCCCACACTGAGACCCATAACCTATGTGTATTTTGCTGTGCTTTATGTTGCAAAAAATTACTGGGGGGTGAGGACTCTGACCTCAGTTTGTTGCACAGCAACATTAGCATGATAGAAAGAAATTAATAAAATTCACTGTTCACTGGAACAGGATTTGCAATATTCCACGAGGAGCACGGAGCCTCCCAGAGCACAGCGCTTAGGGTTTGTTATCAACATATGGAGTTACAGGCAACCCTGCAGAGATGCTTGAGCATGTACTGAGAAATATCGGTGGCTCAACATTTCTGCATTTTGCAGAGAGAGACAGTTCCCCAACACGACAAAGTCCGCGCCCCCGAAGCTGGACTGATGTCTTCAGCCAAATCCTGAAGATCATCAGTGTCCTGGGCAAGACCAAGATGTCGCAGGACCGCACCGAGATTTCCTCGGCCACATGGAGACTGAACTCTGCTCCTTCCCAAGGAGAAACAACGGGAACATTGACTGGGCTGCAAGGAGCCAGGAGGCGGAGGAGAGCTCAGATGCTCCTCACGCACACCAGCAACTGGGAATTCTCATGCGGAGACTTTTCCTGTGACGCTGCTCCAAGATCAAGGTCAGGGTCAGCCCCAAGCTGGGTAAAGGCTTTACAAACCACATCCCACACAGTGGGAATTGCTTTTATGACCAGTTTCTAAGGGCTCAGCCTTACTTTATTAACAATGGACTTTTACATTTTATGGACTATACTGTACTTTAGCTGTGAAAGAGTGTTTTATCCCCTAGCCTGAAAAATCCCAAGTATCTGGATAATTTGATGAATTGCTAATACCACTGTGACAGTTTAATCGCAACGGCTTCCTTGGAGCTTATTTCCATTGTGTCCTTTGCTGCTAAGCTTCCAGCCGGGACGTGAAGGTACTGCAGAAAAGATCCCGGGATCCCAGGCGAGGTTCACATGGCATTTTCCCTTTGAGACCCCTCTTAAACCATCCCCCAGCTGTCCACACAGCCTGCACCCAATATTGACAGAAGCCAAATAGCACTAACAACCCAACACCACCTGGCTGTGCGGCGTTTTGCAAAGAAGACGGGCAATACACGAGTACAAAATGAAAGGCTCGCTCTAATTAAAATCCTACAGACTTTTGGTTTCCCTTCCAGGGCACACACCACATCCACTTTGCTATCCCAGATTGCGGTGGAGATACACATGCACTACACACAGGCCATATTACATACAGTGAAATTAGAATCATAGAATCACAGAATGGTTCGGGTTGGAAGGGACCTTAAAGCCCACCCAGTGGCACCCCCTGCCCTGGGCAGGGACACCTCCCACCAGCCCAGGCTGCCCAAGCCCCGTCCAACCTGGCCCTGAACCCCTCCAGGGATGGGGCAAATGCATTTACAATGAACAGACTTCAAAGCCTAGAAGGAGCCATTATGATTATTACCATACATTAAATAATTAATTTAGATTAACAGAAGAATGCCTGAAGATAACCTGATTATAGGAAAAAAACCCCAACACTTCCTGAAAGCAGAGAGCTCTAGGAAATATACAAAACAAAATGCACTGCCTGGAAGATGCAGCTTCACCGATGCAGACGGGGAGTAAAGAGCCCCGATCTGTTGGGGATTCACTGAATTCCTCATTACTTGAAATCTTGGGTTTGGAAGTTTATCCAACCCTTCTGCTCTGGCCAGAGGAGAAGGCAGTGGCATTCCCTCTCTGCCCCGCAGCAGACCCCCGGGGCAGTGACCGGGTTTCACTCCAAAAGTCCAACGCCCTGACAGGTCAGAAACCGATGTTTGCAAGGAAATGAAAGCAAACCCTCAGTCTCCACATCACGGGACGCTTACATCGGGGCCAGGAGGAAAAGATGAGAGTGAGCAGCCTGCGGTTCAGCACGCATTGAGTCATGTATGTGAGAAACATAAGCAAATACAGAAAAATTGGAAGGAAAAAAAAAAAAAAAAACAAGCCTGCGCTCTGCAGTGATTCCCATGATTTGTGGGCTCCAGTCATTAATGCCACAAACCCACCACCCAGCGCTCAGCGAGCGAGCTCTCCTGAGGACCCATTTAAATGAGCCTTTCCGTAATAAACCCGCCTGTGGGAACGGCAGCGTGGGCAGCCCTGGGGCCACTGGGCTGTCCAGAGAGCAGCTCCAGCCCCTCGGACACCCACCCACTGCACACCTCCCACGCCAGAAGTCACCCCGCAGAAGGACGCCCACAGCCCGCGCTCCATCCCCTTCCCGCTGATGGTTGAGTTTTTCGGTCCGAGGGTTTTCTTTCTTGCCAGCCTAGGTGGCAGGAGGGACCGCCAGCCCAACTTGCAGAACTCCAACTGAGAGCCATCAGTGTCACTGACGGGTGCTGGGAGCTCAACACAGGAGGCGAACGCCAGGGTTTAAAACTAATGCAGGGGGCTTAGGCTTGGACCTGCTCCCTTTATCCTTCTACCATGTGCTTCATATGAATCACAAGACCCAGCTGCTACCAGCTCATTGCCAAAATGCGAGAGGAAGGGGACTGTACCTTGCACACCACAGGTTTCCCGTGGAGCTGGTGGTCTCCTGCCTCGCTCTGCCCCGTGCTCGGGCGCCTGGCGCTTGTAAATCCTGTGGGGCTGCGCCGCTCCATCCTCCCGAAAGCTGGTGGACACTGGTTCGATGAAATAGTCCTCGTTCATGAGCCGGAACACACCTTTCTGGCAGGGAGAGACAAAGTTGTCACCATGAAGCCATCAGCATCTAGCACAGGCTCACACTGAAGAACCTGGCAATGCGAGAGGGTTTGTGAAATTTTCCAGGAAGAAACAGGTGTTCTCTAAAGAAACTGGTTTTATGGGTATTTTAGAGCTCTAAACTCTCAGACAAAAGACAACAAGCCAGCATGGGGTGATCACTAAGAAAGTAAAAAGCGGAAGAGATCCCATCAGAAAGTGCAGATGGGTGGTGAGCCCAAGGCGTGTCTCATAGTGAGGAGCTGAGGGACCGCAGGGATGCTGAGACAGAGAAACGCCATCTCCAGAGAAGCAGAGCACACCAGGAACAAGCACCCATAGGGTCTCAGGCTGCGCTCCCTCCTCTGTGCTCATGCCACCCACCTCCAACCTCCCTGGAGCCGCTCTGGGGAGCCCAGGGAGACAGCCCAAAGGATGGCTTTGACCCTAGTGCAGCACCAGCGTTTTGAGTAAGCGTTGCACAAACGGAGGTGTTTTCCTAAGGACAGCCTCGTCAGATGCAGCCATCTGCTTCTGGCTCTCTGCACTGCCCAAGCACCACCACTGTGAACATCAGGCTGCGGGCTTCCCGTGGTCAGAGACCAGAAAACCTCCGTGGAAGAGGAACCTGCAGCAGCAGTTGATCACGGCAGGAACTCCAATCAAGGAGAGTCAGCCCCAGGGCAAGGAGCATGGCCCCTCCATGCAACAATGGGAGGATGTGTCATTGGCATCTCTCCTTTCACAGGAAATGACACCCTGAAACTTTCCTTGGTTAATTACGACCCCCCTGACCTGGCCCTGCTGCAACACGTTGTTACAGACTCACCCAGGACTCTCCATGCTGCATCCCATGGACACACAGCTGCACGCGCTGCTCAGGAAGCTCTTTGGATGGGCAGCTTCAGCCCAACTCCCTCTGCTCTGCTCCTTCAGAGCAGCCTTACGGTGTCTGGAGCAGGCGGAGGTGTCCTGTGCTTACTTGGAGCCCGTTCGTGCTCAGCTTTGCCCACCATGCTTTTGCTCCGACACGTTTATTACTTTCACACCTCAGGACAGGGCAGGGACAAAGAGAGAGGAACAAAACATGCCTCTACAACTGTTTCCATGTTGCCAAAATACAACGGGACTGAGCCTACCAGTGATGCTTTCCCACTGCTCATGCAGTGCTGGGGAAGAGAGAACGGCTTCCTCCCTAATTAACTCCTTGCAAATGTGAAGTAACAAGGAGGAAACACCGTGGGGACAGGGAAGGAAGGGAAGGAGGCCACAGATACCATTCCTTCTCCATTTCCAGATGCAGGTTATTCCGAGCCAGGAAGGGAACAGAGATTGCTGCCCCGGCTGAGATCTGCCCAGGGTGCCCTGCACAGGGGTCATGTTTGTCACCAGTTGGTTCTGCAGAAGCACCAAGTGGCATTTGCTGCCTGTGGGAAGGTCCAGTTTTCTCTGTTTAAAGCACACCTGGTTAACCTTCACCTTCCTGCACCTTGCATGTCCCAGTCCACCCCAGTAAGCAGTGCCAGCACCCCTAACCCCTGTCTCCTGCTCCCTCACCATGGGCTGCAGCGAGAGTAAGAAATAGCCTTGGAGAAGACGGAATTGTACTGGCAAAACTACACAGGAGATACGAGCAGAACCCAGCTCTTACAACCCTATTTTATTTTAAAATCACTGACTGAAGGAGTTCAAAGTCTTACAGTAGTGTTGTAAGAAAGGTGAAGCCTGGTCATGGGAACAGGGATGTCAGAGGTGGCCAAGGGTGTCAAATGAGGTACAACCACCGTGTGCTACATCGGTAACAGATGCTGGAGCAGGGGCTGCTCCAACGACGGTATCGGGGAACTCGGCCCTTCGAGGTGCTGATGTGATTCGGTTCAACGCGTGAGAATGCTGCGAGCAGGAGTGTGCTTTACAGCTGGGAAAGGCAGAGCGCTTTCAGTGCAGCAACACTGGGCGTGAAACACAAGGTAGCACCACCACGTCACACACATAAGTGCCATATTCTGCCCCAGCCTACAGCTCCAGGCTTTCCCACACCAGTAGCATGTGCCTCGATTATAGCCTGGAATATCAGAATGCATGGAATACCACGCTTACAAGTGGCGTTTGAGTAATGTAATATAACGCACTGAGGCAGCAGCTGAGAACATACTTTCCTTTCCATAGTAATTATGAGGCACGCAGCACATTGCTAAGTGCAGTTTCCCGTGGGTTAGTATCTGCCTGACAAAAACCCACGGCTGTTTTAAGACTGAGTAGAGAAGGTTTAAAGCAACGTAAGGCTGAGTTTTGCTCACCACTCGCAGTTTCTGGGCTGCAGACCCTCTCGCATCGTTGTGCTAATGCCTTTTGTGAGATAACAATTTTTTCTGCTTCTTAAAAAATACTACCAATCCATTGCATTTGCACGATACTGTTGATTTTTCGACACACTTTACAGACCTTAATGATGGGGTTCGCCAAACACCACTATGAAATGGATGCTTTCAGATGACACATTACGTGGATGACAAATTATTTAACGAGTAACTTCTTTTTTGCTCTCCCGTCTGTGGTTAATTCACAAAGAGAAGTTCAATTCCCTTAACCAGAATATATTTCAAATGATCTGGGTGAACATCCTTCAGCCCATTCACTATTAGCTCGGTTTTGCTTGACTCACGCTGCAAGACTGGATTTCTATGTCTGACAGCAGATTTCAGCTCTCTGGCTCAGGCCACGCAAACATTCCCAGACCCATCATATATTACCGGAGGTGCCCATGTGTAAACAGACGTTCACGGGAGCGTTCAAAACACTTTCTGCTTCTGTGTGCACTGCAGCCATCAGTCTTTCTCTCACACAAACATCCACAGAAAAACCAATCAAAAGGTTGTGTGTTCCTCCCAGGTCTGTCGGGCCATTTTTCCTCCGAATGATGAGCCCTGGCTATTTTCCACAGCCTTCATCCCCCTGGAGACAGGGGTGCTGCAGGAACCGCAGGGTGCCAAACACCCCCAGACGCTGTTCAATTTAGTAGGAAAAGAGCAACCGACACCTTCCAGGACGTGCCCAGCTCCTGCCCCGCCGTCAGCCACGGCGGGGAAGGTCTGAGCTCTCTTCTTGCAGCTGGGGGTGCGGGAGCGGCAGCAGCGATGCTCCCCGCCACGCTCCCTCTGCCCCCCCGACACGCAGCAGCACGCCCTGGCGCCTCCAGACCCCGCGCAGTGACTTGGGTGGCCTCTGCAGACCTTCCATTAAGAAGCCGCCCCGCTCCAGCAGGCTCACTCAGTGCACGGACACACACTTGCCTTTAGTTAAACACAGGAAGCTTAAAACGCAAACACAGCCCCCGGCCGAACGAAGCCACCTGCGGCAGGCAGCAGAGCGAGGGTGCCATGGAGTTACCGTCCCTCCAAACCCACAGACGCCGGGTGCGAGCACTGCCGGGGATCCCTCCCTCCACCCTGTACCGAGGATGCGGGGGGGTTTCCCGGGGTCACCCCCTGTGAAGGAGAACCCCCCCCATACACCCACCGCCTGCAGGGAACCCCAGCACCTCTGTCATCCCACCGCCCCTGCTCGGGAATGGGGCTCTGCGCATCGTGGGAGCTACCAAGTTCTATGGTACTGCTTCTGCAACCCCCCAAGGGGTTTTAACACCCCCTCCCCGGGGACCCGGTACCTGCGCTAGCGGGATGCCAGTGAATGCAGATACGCACAGTTACGCTGCAGTCATGAATTTGCGCTGCTGAGTGCCAACAAAAGAGTCTTATTTGTGAAAGTCACTTCTCCTTTCAGCAAAACTTACACTCCTACAAGTCACTATCGCCCTCGAAAATATTTGCAGCAGAATAAGGCAGGGGATGCGTTCACAAAACATCAGGAATTTTCACTGTACATGAGCTGCGTTACCATAAATACCTCCCGGCTTCCAACACCTTCTTTTCAGATGCGTTTCTCATAATCCTACGTTTATGGACTAGAAGGCGGAGGCGATTATGAGAATTGCTCTCTTTGGGAATTTGGACACAAACAAGTAAACACAGTCCCGGAGAGTTCCCAAACTGCTGGTATCCATGGGAAATTTACAGTCAGCTCATCCATGGCTGCATCAAACCTACACAAAGAGATCCTGACTGCTGCTGTCAGAGGGAATTTTGCTATTGCTTTCAGGAGAAAAAAGGATTTCACGCAGATTCGGCTATTTCCTTATTGTCTAAAACTCTCCGTACTTACCAGGCCATCACAGGTGCTGAGCACGGCCAGCCCCCCCGTCAGCACCCGGCTCTGCACCTCCCCGATCATATGGCAGGAGTTGGATGCGTGAGACTGGATCTTGGCATTCGCGATGCCCCCGTATCGCCGCTCGCTGACGAACCCGGGCGCCAGGAGGTTGTGGTTGAGGCTCAGGTTGAATTTCAGGGGTTGTCCTTTGTAATGCAGTTCATAGAAGGCGAGAAACTTGCTCCTGGAGGAAGGCGACCTTCGGTGAAGAGCTCGGTGGGACAAATCGTAGGACAGGAATGATCCGCTCTCGTCAATCTTGATGGGGTGAACGATGTCGCTGCTGACGTACGGCAGGGCAGGCTCTGGGAAGACAGGGGTTCCGTGGTTAGCTTTGGGGTTCGTCACCTTCAGAAAGGTGATGAACTTGCTGAACTCCGAGGCAGCCCATCAGGATCAGGTACCCAAATACCCGTTGCATCTGATGACTGGTCTCCGCTGCCGCTGACAAAGGCACGGCAGGGAGCGGGGAAAGGCTGGAACCCCACGGCCCATGGGGTCCCATGCAGCCCCCCATGCCCTGGGGGTGGCAGGGGCTAGGATTTTCCCCCGGGAGAGGGTTAAGGTGGGGAAGGATGGAGGTAGGCAAGGCAGAGGCCACTCAGCTCCGCGGCTCTGCTCCGGCCGGGGCGCTCCCAGTACCCACGCACACCTTCCCGCTGTTTAATTAAAAAAAAAAACACCAAAAAACCAACCAAACAAAAACCCCAAATAACACAGCAAACAAAACAAAACCCCAAACCCACAAATCCCAGTTCTGAAGCGGTGTTTGGAAGCCGTCTCTAGGGGCAAAGCACCCCCGGGCACTGAGCGCCCCGGAGCTTCCCCAGCTGGGTGCGCAGCGCTGCGGCCGGGGGAAGCCGGGGGGAGCCCGAGGGGAGCCCGGGGGGAGCCGGGGTCCCGGCCCTGCGCATCCCGCC
>VWZL01003016.1:201449-248151 GCA_013396915.1 Stercorarius parasiticus | reverse complement strand
GGGAGGTGGGGGGCAGAGGCCTGGTCGGGAGCGGGCGGCGGGGCTGAGGCGGGGAGGCCAGGAGGCCAGGCCCTGGCGGGGGGTTCCCGCAGCCGCATCTCCCAGCGCTCGTTGGGAAGCGCCTGGCTTTAAACCCGTTCGTTTCCTTGACTTTGCGGCGGTGGGTGGGCCAAAAAGAAACAAAGGAGACGGTTTGCTTGGGGGGAAAAAAATGAAATCCCGCTGCCGTTTCTTTCTGTAGAGCGGCAGCGCGGTGTGCTGGGGCTGCGAGGAGGCAGAGGTCCCTGCGGCGGGGACATCTGCAGCACAAGGGGGCTGGGGTGGCCGTGGTGGGGACTCCTGGCAGGTCAACAGCTGTCCCTCCTCCGTCAGGGCTGCGGTGGGCCAGCCCTTAGTGGAGGCAGCCGCTGCCCTCGGCTAGGTCTCTGCTTTGTAATAAAGCAGAGGATAATTAATTACAGTGTGCTGTTCTACAGTGCTTGTCCCTCTGAGGCAAGCTTTCGGTAAGGCCTTCAGCTCGACCAGGTTCCAGTGTTGATGACCCCTCAGCATAGGGGTTATTTGGTTTTTAGCTATCACTGCTCAGCCCTAACAGTGTGAGAATATGTGGAAAACATGATGTCTTTGTCTCTCTTCCTGCTCCTCATCTTTCCTACCCATAAGACGTGGGGCTTTCCTATCCCCTGTTATTCTAAATATGCTTCATTTTCTTGGAGGCGTGGACGTTCATTGGCATTAAAGCTGTTGAAATCTCCTAAATCTGTCAGGATTTTTATTTTCTTGAGTTTGAAACATGGTTATTATTTACTCTTTCTTGAAAAGGAGCTCAGTTAGGGAGCCTCATGCAGGAGGAGTCATGGGGCAGTATTTGGGCTATGGCTGGCAGTTGTGGTGGAAACCATATTTACAACAAAGCGCTAGATTTTTTTTTTAGGTGAATAAGTGTTAGGATGATGCTTTTTCTGAGACTTACTTTGCATACATTTTGATTTTTAGATAATGGTTGTGATTGATAAAGGTAAATGAAAATGCTAGACAATGGTAAATGAAAACTTACTTCATCCTTTCCTCTCTGCCAGACCCTCACTTTGACTTCTGAGCAAGACTTCCAACACAATTGGGATTTATCTTTAGAAGTGCAGTTTGCAGAAGAATTACTGGAAGCTGGCCATTCTGGGTAGCTTGAACAGCACTATAACTGTGTGTGCTTCATGGCTGCTTATGTCGGAGCATGTTCAATCGTGCGTCAGCATTCCGTGCCATGTGTTAATACCAATGGTATTATTAACCTGCAGAAATAATCAAGATTTTAATGTGTGATTCACATTATAATAATTAATGTGAAATCAAGTGGACTGCAGAAACTAAAACAAGTAAATTCCAGCCTGAAATTATGTTCACAGCTGTAGGAATATGAGCAACCTAAATTTAGTACAGAAGTTAAAACTTTCAGGCTTTTTTCCACAAATGTAAATGTGTTTGTGATCTCAACTGTAACATTAAAAGGAAGAAAAGTGCTGTGAATAAAGCTTCCTGCAGGCCTAAAACTTAAATGCTTTATTGTGGCCCTTCCCAGCAGACAAATGAAAATTATTTTAATTATAGATTTTTCAGGATAAATGTACATCGAAGAATGGTAGGTAGACTTAGAGGTTACCCATATTGGCATTTTTCACAAAGCAAAGGGTGAGGAGCAGGCTGAATTTATTGCAAAAACCTATAAGAGCTAGGAAATCCTAAATGTCAAGCTAGAAGTACGAGTACCCTATAAAATGAAGGGGCTGATGTTTTTATTGAGGCATGAGAAATGAGACCAGCATTTGGATAACCATGAGTTAAGGGTTGAAGGTACTTACTTCAGGTGTTCTGCATCTTGACACTGACTTTTTTTTTTTTAAAGCAAATATAAAATATGTGAAGAGTCTCAGAGGTGAAGTTCAACTTTTGAGTAGCTTGTGGCAGTCTTTTTCTCTGCTGATGAGACTTCTGTGTTTTCTGGTGTGTTCTGAAGTGGCTAGTTAGCCTCCCGCTCTGGTGTGGATGGGAAGACTTCATTGGTAGTTGTATCGGGTCCTTGATCCACAGACTGAGAGCCTCTTATTTCTATACATACTCCGCATGTGAAATGCTCGAAGGAGTAGGCGGTTGAATTCTGACTTCCATGAGCTTTTCCTTATGTGAAGCTTTTTGACAATGTCATGAGGCCAGAAGACATGCCCATTCCCAGCCTCACTGATGTTTGAGCAGTACATGCTGGCCAGCGTGGCAGCCATTCACATGCAACAGAAATGCTCCTTGTAGGTTGGCATTTAGGGGTGTTAACAGAGCATGTTCTGATATTTTCTACTCGCTATTTCGGCTAAAGAGCTGTTCTCCTACAAATACTGTCTATGGGATAAGGAATAGGTGTGGGTGTTTCGCTGCAGCGGTGGCAGTGTGTAGGAGAGAATGGGCTGTAGATTCAGAAGAGAGGCTTTGTGTGTGTCTGCAGTCAGCTGGGAAGGAGCAAGAGCCCGTTAGGTTATCATCAAAACAGAAGAACCCTTTCTGCAAAACTGAGATTCATGTTATGTTTCTTAAAAAAAAATAATTCTTGGTAGCTGTGGATATCTTACCTAGAAAGACCTTGCATAATACTTGAAAGAGAGATGTGTTTTCCAGTAGGGCTTCCAAGCACTATGATGCATGAGGATAATAATGTAAATTCTAATGTTAGCCTTGATTATAAAGACATATCTTTTTTTAAATAAAAGTACTGAATGTATCAAAATGGGCACTTCTGTGAGAACCTTTCTAGAAGAATTCTACCAGTTGAAATACATTTCTGATGTAGTTTTGTGTTCTTAGACTTTACTGCGAATACTTGTTCCAGTTCGATGGAGAGCATGGGATCCTACTGATTGGATAATAATGACATCTTAAAAGATGCGCAGTTCTTTCCGGTCAGCATAAGAATGAAGTAGTAAATTTATAGTTGCATCTTGTTCAGAGTCTGGATGTGTTAGATGAAATGTGAGAAGAGGCCATTGCTGTATCTGCTTGTCTCCCAGTCTTGGTGGTGAAATGGTGTGTCTGAATCCTCCCTCATCTGCTTCAGGCAAAATCAGGTGATTTGTCATCAGCCACCTGATAAACTGTGTAACTGCACTGACCCTGCCACAACTGTGTTTTGGGAATGAGTGCAAGAACTGCTCCCTCACCAAAAAAACCCCTGAGATACGGGGACATTTAATTTCTATTTGCAGAGAGAGTGCCTGTTTAGAGCCCGTCTGGTTAAAAGTTTCATCAGTGTTGTCATGTGTCTGTAGGGTAAAGAGGCAAACAAAGCCAGAATTGTACAGCATTCAAGAGAGTCAAAATTAATGGTATGATGTGCCACTGACTGTATTTATCACTTGAATATGCAGAAAGCTGTTTTGAAGAGCAGTAAGATTTAGTGGAGGGTATTTTTAAACCTATAGCCCATGAACTGGTTCATCCCCACCCTAGTCATTCCTGAGCTGCTCACAAGGAAGAAGGCATCCAGAGCTGTGTAACTGGCCCGTTTCTATGTGCCTCCTTCCCAGCCCAGTCTAGGACTGAATAAGTACCTGCATATGTGTGCTGCACAGCACGCACGTGTTGCCTGGGACAGATCTATTCTGTCCCGTATGTCCTGGACACAGTGGCAAGAACTGGATGTGTGCGACACCCTGGAGTGCATTATGCAGCTTGTCTCTGAAAATGTGAGGTACTGCAGCTTTCAAGAAGGAAACATCTGTACTCAGATATCCTGTGTTAAGTATGTCCAAATTCCCACAATTAGACCTTGCTGTTGAGGGCGAAAAAAAATAGACTGAAGAACAATCTCTTCCTACTTAAAAGCCACAAGGTGAACATTTTTTCTTGCTGCTGCACAAACCTGGTGTTTTTCTGTCCTGCAAGTCGGATGGGGAAACAATGTCGGGGTCTCTCTCTTCCTGACTTCATTGAACTAGAAATAGCAGGTGGTGTACTTGCTGCAGGAAACGGAGCACTAACAACACTTGTTCTCATTTCTGTCAGAAGCTTAACATGCAGAGGTGACATCTCGTACGAGAGCTAATTTCCTGCTCTGAATCAAAATGCAATGTCATGGAGACTAAAGAATCCCTTACAGTAATATGGTTTTACCTGCTTACTGCTTGAGTACTTAGGCTGAAGTAGTCCATTTGTATGGAGCCAGTGTGTTTTGGTGTCTGCATCTGAAATTCAAGGCTTTGAAGGAGTTCTCTGTGCCAGCCTTTCAACAGGATATAAGGTACCTATAACTTGAATTGGCAGGGGCTAGAGGTATGGGCAGGAATGAAAGGTTTGGTGCCAATTGTTTGCTGAAGTAACCAGCCATTCTGCAAAACTCTGTGCAGGCTTGGCCGTGGTTTGCATGCAGCTGTCCTTGTGTGCGTGCCCTTCAGGGAGGTCCTCAGGAATCTTTGCTTCATGGCCTAAATAATCGGAGCTATGATCCTCTTTTGTATGAGAGTGAATTTGCTTCTCAAACACCAGCCTGCTTCTTAAATCTGTATCTGCCTTTGAACTTCTTTCTAGGTTGGAGACTGGATCTGTTCTATGTTTTACTGGATGACATATATTTTACAGAAATGGCACATCGATGGTGTTCTAAGATGTTTATCTGCAATTTTCTTTCAGGTGAACGAGTGCTTTGTTTTCATGGACCTCTCCTTTATGAAGCAAAGGTATGTGTGGTTGCGTATTGCTGTAAACGGTTCTGACTGTTAACCCAAGAAAATAGGGAATTGTATTAGTTTACCTGCTGTGCCTCACTGGATAGGATTAACTAAAATGAAGGAAAACCTGATAATGTATGAAATTAGTTTTAAATCCTGGAGCTCTATATTATAGAAAAATTTCAGAAAACACGATGGTACTATGCAGCTATTCTGGTAAACTACTAAAGGCCGTGTGGTCTTATGTGTTGAACATCTGGTACACCTGTGTTCCCAGAACCCTGGAGAGCATTTGTGCCCATAGGACTTGGTGCTGGTGCTAATGCATGAGCTAGTAAGTTTAGCTGCAGTTTGAGCTTCCTCAGAGGTGTAGGTGGCTGAGTACAATCAGTGGTCTTCAAATGGGACAACACCGCAGAAGATAATGCGGGATTAAAGTGACAAAGGAATTGGCATTCTCAGTTCTGGCTTTTTAACTGCAGAAACCATACATTGCAAATTTGTGACTTGGAGGAGTATCCCTCCTGCTTCAGGCAGGCCTCTGCTGAACACTTTCCGTTAAGTGCTTTTCTTCTGGGGCCTTAAGCAGATGTCACTGCTACGCCATCTGTTTTACTGAAGGTATAGCTCCTAATTTGACTGCCTGTTTCCACTGAAATTGAAAAAAAAAAAAAGGGCTTTTGTAGCTCTGTGGATTAGAAGACTTGCAGAAATTCCTAGGACACCTTAAACTGAGATTTAAATCCTTTAGGTTCTAGTGTCAGTAAATGTTAACTGATGGGACAACTTCTGAGAGGCAGTAGTAGGGAGGCAGCTAGAAATACTTGACATCTCTTTCCATGCTAATAGGCAATAGTCATTCTAATGTTAAAATTACATGCAGAGCATTGACAGGGGACGTGCTTGTTTAAAACATTTTCACTTTAGTGATTCTCCTCTGTTCTCTCCCTTGCTCTAGAACTGGAGGACAAGTTCGTTGTGAATGTATGCTCAGTGTTGTCTTCTGCCAGTGCCTGCCCAGGTGCTAGTACAGAGAGGAGAGTAATCAAAGCTTCTGCTTTTGTGGAGACAAACTTTTGTTAGCAGCAATCTTAACTCTTTGGTCAATTAAGCAGCCCAGAGCTGCTACAGCGGTGTGCTTCTCCATGCTGTGCTGTGCTCCTCTTCTCCTTTACGCAAAGGTGGAATGAGTGTTGCAGGAACTGGCTTTGCCAGCTTGGTGCTAGAAGGGATTTCCCGGGTGGCAAGATAGCTTTTGACTGGCTATTTATGTTGAGAGTCTGGATACTTAACGGGCTCCTGAAATGGTGGAAGGAACTGGGCTTAATTCTACAAAGGTACTTTGTAGGCAGTAATGAATAATAACCTTAAAGTTATTTTGTTCCTGATAGCCGTATCCTTGGCTTCCCATAGGAAGATGATCAGAGAAGCACTTTTTTGTGTTAGAGTAGTATGAAAAATTATGTCAAACAGTAACTGTTTGTACACCTCTGTACAGTGCACAGGTAAATGAGATTCACTTAAGACACTTCTAACCTCCAGCAGGAAGGAGAATGTTTTGGTATAGAAATATATTTGAATCTTCTTTTATTTCATGCTCAGTTCTCGTATTCTTCAAAACAAGTAGACACTTCTTAAGCACTCAGTCTGTATTTGGCTGGCTTTAACTTCAGGGCTGTCAAAGTGAGCCACTGGTGCAGTAGTATATCAAACAGGATTAGGATATCCTTACTCCTAGTTGCAAGTCTAGGTGAGACTGAGTTGAAGTTCTATATGTGGCATTTTGGAGATTAGTACTGAAATACGGTGTTCCTCTCTGTTGACCACCTCTTTAACTGAAGAGGTTATGCCACACTGAGGTCACCATGATGGTCTTGAGAAAATGTTGTACAGCAGAAGACTCTGCCCTCAAATACTTAGAGGTGGCTCAATTAGCATGGCAAGAAAATAGCAATTAGGACTTGTGAGTAATTTTTTACTTCAATGGAAAAAAATCCTTAAAAAGGGACTAAAAGCTAGAGCCAGAGAGAGCTGCTTCATGTTTTTGCAACATCCTTGTTATTTTACTGTTAAAGTGGTGCAGTGGCATCTATATCTCAGCATCTGCAGAACAAGACTTGATGACTTTCTGGATGAAATGCTGAAGTTGGTGGATTTCATTTGTTATCGCCAAGAAGTTCAGGGACATATGGTGGGCATGTAATTAAACTAGCTAGGCTTATGTAGTTTCTGTTCTGGGCTGGTTTTGTTGTTTGCTTTTTTTTCCAGGAAGAGGCATGTATCTGGCTGTGGTTTTTTTTCTTTTCTATGGATGTGGTAGCCTGAGCTCTTGCGTGCCAGGCTGCAGGGGTAGGCGGAAGTTGTGTTGCTGTCAGGTAGTGTGCACAGTTGTTCGAGCTCACCTGAACATACTCCTCTGAGCTGAGGCAGGGTCTTGCAGGCTGGGAGTAGGGCTCTGCTAAACTATGAGTTAGAAAAGTTTGTGAGGGATGCTTCTGAATCTGAGTGATACTGTGGAGTGGTTGGAGCAACCTTGCTATGTATGTGTTCCCTCCTTTAATGGTCTCACCTCAATATCAGTATGTGAGGAAGTTACTGTATTCACAGGCCAGTCTTTTGATGGAAATAACTGTTTTTATTTACCTCATGTATACATTCTTAACCTAGAAATAGCCCTTACCGCAACTCTTTCTACTGAATATAATGCTGTCTCTGTGGCTGTAGAGATCCGTATTATTTATTTTACTTTTGAAGACTCCTCTACTTCAGCCAGCCTACCTGTCTGTGAGGTAGGGGCCTGCATGTGAACAAGCTCTCTAGTGAATGGCTTTTGGCTAACCTGGGGGTAGCGAAGGGACTGCTTGTTTACTCTTCTGGTCATCCTCAGGGGTTTCTGATCCTTCTTGAGAATGAAGGCGGCCCTTTGGATGGCTGAGCAGAGTCGCTTGTTTGCCTAGCCCTTCCAAATCCATAAATAGGCAGTGACTTGTGTTAGAGAACTTACTTTCTGCTGTGAAATAGCTGCCAGTATTTCAATCGCTTGCATGGAGATTTCTGCATGCTTAAACTCTGAAAGCTAAAAAAGCAAAACTCGCTCAGATGTCTTTGTTCTCAGTGGTACTGACTGAACTTTCTTCTCTGTTCCAGTGTGTAAAGGTTGCCATAAAGGACAAGCAAGTGAAATACTTTATCCATTACAGTGGTTGGAATAAAAAGTAAGTATTGCATAAAACGAAAGCAGTATTTAATTTTCCTTTACGGGAAAATGCAAGCTTTGACGGTTTGAATGTGAGCTTGGTGGACTAGCACTGCCATGGCCGTGTGGTTAGGAGATTGTTTCTGAAATTGACCTAAATGATTTTTATACGTAAGCCAATGATTTATAGTAACACAAAGAAAACATTGCCTAACTATTTCCTTCAGAGCTCTGGTTGTACAGACAAACTAGCTTAGGGTGTCAGTAGACTAATGAGAATGCTTTATAGCATTCTGCTTGTTCAAGTGTGAAAATAGTTACTGTAATTTCTCCCTGGCAGAAATAACTAGTACAAAAAACTTCCTTATGTGTTGGTAGGAGAGGCAACCCGTACTGAGGTGGAACAAAACTCTACTCAAATACAGTGTACTGTACTTTTATACCACTTTTGGCAGCAAAGCTTGGTAGCAAAGATTTGGAGAAGCATGCTTTAGTGAAGCCTGCGTTCAGAATAGGAAAGGCTGTCTGGTTTAGTCATTCACAGGAGCAGGTTTGGTCATTTAGCCTGTGTTTCAGTTCTTGCCTCTCGTGCTAAGGTAAAGTTAGAGATGCTTTTCCCTTCTGCCAAAATGGTAGGATTCTAGGTGAGAGACTTCTGGGGAATAAAAGTGCCTCCATGAAAGAAGTGTTCAGCCCATTAAAGGTGAATACTTTCATGCGATTATTGCATTTATGTACTTGTCTTTTTTTCTTTCATTGGAGTTCTGTTCTGCCACTAGGTTTTGAATTTAGGAGAAGCGAAGGGGTTTTTAGTGATTAAAAGCTTCAGCTCTTCAGACTGCAGAAGTCTTTCAGAGAGCACTTTTCCTGTTTTGTTTGGTTTTGTTTCATTGCAGTGCTGCAGACTCTCAAGTGAAGACTCTTAGTCGCTAGTGTCTTAATCTCACTGATGTGACTGAAAACTGAACTTCATGTTTTAATATGTAACTTTTTAAAATGCATCCGCACACCCTTCCTGCCAAATGGACAGATAAACGTTTTATTGTAAACACCGACAGTTATGGGGAGTGTAATTGGTTCTTATGGTGGCTGCTGTATATTAATGAGGCAGCATAAATTTCATACTTCCTCTCCTTGTTTATCTCTGATGAAGGGTGCCATAAGTAAGTGATGTCGTGACTCCTGCTTTTCTTGCTTGCGCTGTTTGAGGTTTTTTTGCCTTCAAGCTTCCCATTAACTACATTAAAAGTGGCATTGCTGCAAGATCTAGACAACTGGGGCAATATGACTCCTTAATTCTGGTTTCTATAATTATGGTCCTTTGTTAATTGCTTGAGTTCTTAATATTTTTTTTGCAAATATCAACGGTTAGGATAGCAAAAAGCTTCTTCATCCTACAGTATAATGTACCGCACTGTTATATAGCACTTCTTTTGAAGGTCTCTTGCAGCTGTACAGGCAGGATTAAGATAAGTGGCTTAAATATCTGACCAAAGCACTATCCTAAAAACATAGTCTTTGAATGTGTGCGTGCAGCTGGACATGTGTTTCTCTAACTTTTGGATGCTGGGCTTGCCTTGTCTTAACACTCTTGAAGACCTTGTACTCCTGTAGTAGTATTGGTTTTGCCACCCTGATGTTCCAAGACTGGCAGCTATTGCCATGAAATGAAAATGACACAGAACTCTATATATGCAGAGCTTTAACTTGCGTACTTTAGAATAACTTGGCCACTTTTAATGTGTTTTATTTGAAATTAATTGTCACATTGCTCAGATTATCCACTCTTTGTCAAAGCGGAATTCTTGCTCGTAATGGCAATTTCCCCAACATCTGTTCTCTTAAATCGTTCGCTTCAGATTCTTCAAATATTCATACCATCTTGGTTTCCTTCACAGACAGAAATCAGAGCTCTTCTTCTTACAGTAAGATCTTATTGCTGAATTTGTTAACCTATAAAATGTTGGAATAGATAAAGGAAGCTTGCTTCATAATATGGCTACAGGTGTCCCATAATTTAGTAAGTGTAGAATATTTTTTTTTTCTCGTGAGATGATGCTTTTAAATTAAAAGACAGTCCCCTCCCTCCTAAGTTGCCCATCCTTCAAGTTTGGGAAACTCTTTGGAAATGACTGAGGGTTACACTTCCCTAGAAAAATCGTTACAGCTTCAGTCAGTGGGGAATGTGTTTGGTAATTTACACTTTCAGTTGTGCCAGTCCATGACTTGACACAAAAGCAGAGTTCAGTCTCAAATTCTGTGAAGCTTTTAATTGACTATTGCGTGTAGAGTGCAATTACGTAATGTTTTTGAATGATCGTTTGATTTTTATTTTTCAGCTGGGATGAATGGGTTCCAGAAAGCAGAGTGCTCAAATACGTGGATACCAATTTGCAGAAACAAAAAGAACTTCAAAAGGCCAATCAGTAAGTATTTTTGTTAGAAGTCCTTGTCAGTAAATAATTTTTTTTTTATAGAGCTTCAATCCAACAAGTATATATCAAGAGAAGTTAGTGAGTTTAAAAAGAGGTGTTCATATGTTCATTTATTCTTGAGATGCTTTGGCTTACAGAGATGTTCTGATTTTTGACCTGTAGCAGTTTAGAAAGAGGAAGCTGGTACTTGGTTTTAAAATGGTAAGTGTTGTATGAAGAAGCCTGAATTTTAATACTGAGTTGAATTTGTTCCTGTCCTGCTCATGATGCATACTGATTTGCAAAGCCATTTACTAGACATTCTCTAGGTGTTTTACATAACCTGTTACCCTTTGAGAGAAAACAAGCTTCTCTTTCCATTAAAGTCTTATTTACGAATTTCCTCTTTTTAAAGGGAACAATATGCAGAGGGGAAGATGAGAGGTGCTGCTCCAGGCAAGAAGACTTCTGGTCTGCAGCAGAAAAATGTTGAAGTGTAAGAAGCTTTTTATTTAAAAAAAAAAAACCAAACCCACAACAAACAAAACAACGTACCCCCAAAACCCCACCCAAAAAACTTCCCAAACTTTTGCTTGTCAGTTTTACTATTATTGATCTTTAAATAGTATCCTTTAGAATGGTTCTGCAGGCTAAACTACCTTATTTCTGATACAACCCATACAGAAGTTGTTTCACTTTTGTGATATCAAAAAGGCCTTTGTTGAAGTATTTTATTAAAAGTGCCTTCTTAGATCGTGCAGTGTTTAATACCGAATTGAGGTACTGAGTAGACACTAACACTCTGTACTTTTTTTGCACTCTATTCCTCTTAAGTTAGTGAACTGACACTCAAAAAGTGGTGAGTCCTCTTAAGACTCGTGTATCTCCGTGAAATCGGTTTCTATATAGAATTTTACAGTTCTTCCAAGCTGTGCAAGCACTCTTGAATAAAATCCTTAAAATGCCTTGCCTTCTTTCTGTACAATTGTTAAAACTGTATTTAAAGAGCCTTTGTTTTGCTGTTTTTGACAAAACTAAACCCATATGGTATTAAAAATGGTTTTGCATCTTAAGAGACCAGAAGCAAGCTCAGATGTTTATTAGAAAAAATAATTTCAGGACATAGCGGTCAGATTTCTTTCATTCCATCCTTTTTGTTTTTCAGAATAGGCTTGTATGATGTTACGTTTAGATTCTCATACAATCAGTGCAGCTCTACTGCTTTGCTCATGTGCCATGGAACTTCTGTTTGGGGTAGTACTTCACTTAACTGTAAGGATGGCCATTACTAATGGGATGTTTTGAATTCTTAACTTCATTTATGATTCTAGTCTTCATGAGGAAGCTGCTGAAATGACATCAATTCCTAAGAAGCGCATTTGGCAGCAGCCTCAGATTTCATGTCTCATTTATGGGCAACCTTGTTATGAAAGATGGATCATTGATTTGAGAAGTGCAGTGGTAGTGGCTATAGCTGGTTTTTTTTTTCTTTAGATCCTGAATACAGATTTCACTATGGAATTGGTCAAAGCCTAGCCAAGACTGTAAATTTTCTCTTGATCTCTGGGAGTCTGATGGATCTGGCCAAAATGCTGCGTGCATGCTCCCTTGTGGTCTGTTGTGGTAGATTCTGAGGTACCTAACGCCACGGTGTTGGTGTGCTCTGCCAGCTCAGGATGGACCTCTGACAGGGACCTAGTCACCTGTTTGTCTTCATTTGGGGGTGAAAAAAACCCCAAACCAAATGTCTGTTTAGACAGTGCGTGACGTATGTCATTAAAATCTAATTAAAGTAGATCTAAATTATGACCATTACTAATTTGGCTGCTTAAGGGGTTGTTGCACCTGAGTTGTCTTGCATTTTAGTCAGTGGGAGTAAAATTAATTTCATGTGTAACTTTGAGACAGGTAGTGATGACTCAATTGTAAATGTCTATAATTTGCGTTATAGAGAACATCCCAATAGTAACTTCAGGATTAGGTTCCCCATACTGTCAGCTTTAGTCATCTTGGTAGTTCAGACTGATTGCAGTGGGATGAGTTGTTCTCTCTGGTTGGTAACATACTGCTAAATGTTAACCTGGGCTTGAAATCAAAGTTGGCTTAAATCTCTCAACCACACCTAATAATATGCCATCCAAGGGAGACCCACACAGCAAAAATGACTTCATCTTAAGCCTCTGTGTAACTCCAAAGCTTGAAAGCATGTTACCAGGTCTGTCTTTACTCTCTGTTTGAAACCAGTTGGGGAAAGGGAGTGGCTTTGCTCTGTTATGACTATCCTAAGCATGGGTGGTTATTTCCAGCATGACAAAACAGACAGTAACCTAATTCTCTGAAACTTCTGTTTCATGTTGATTGGAAAAAATTAATTCCTTGATGGTGGCTTTTCAGAGTTGCAAAGGGGAAGAAGGAAAACTATTGTCATTGGAACAGCAGTCTTGCATTGTGAAAGTTACTTATAACAGGGTCCCATATGCTTGTTGCACTGATCTTGCTCCTAGTCTCTAGCCATTACCAGCATCCAATGCATCCTTCTAAATTATACCTGCGCTTCTTTCAACAAAGTCTCCCTATTTTTCTTCCCTATTTGGATGTTGAGGGAGAGGAAATACTGTGGCTTACCCTAGCAGTGATGCAGGGTTGTGATACTGATTGACCAAACTGCTGCTTCTCAGACCCTGCTTACAGCTAAAGGCAAGATGGCTTCTGAAAAATCTCAAAATAACAGTTGTAAAATGAAACTTCTGGATTGTTCCCTTGTAAATATGAGGTCACTGCAGATACATACAGTACTGCTGGTGGGGAGGGGGAGAAACTGATCATGCAACTATTCTAAAAGGGTAACACTGTCAACCTACTTGGGCCTCAAAATTTACCTTTTGTAGCATTCTTGGAGGACTGAACAAAGGGAGAGGTAACGCATACTTTGAAACTTATTCTTCAGATAGCCAAACAATAATGGGCAGGAAATAACAATCTAAGCAGAACTTATCCTCCAGGAATGTTCAGTAAGACTATAATAAGCTGCTAAAAAGGTAAATTTTTGAATCTTAAATAGATTCTCTTTAAGGCTAAACACTAGGTCTGACATTCTTTCCTTAACTCAACCCCCATTGTGCCTAGATTTTTCAGACGAGATGGAGCGCATACTGTTTGCTGTTTGGAGACCCCTACAATATCGACGCGGTGAGTTAAGGATGGATTGTCAAACCAGGATTTTCATCCTGAAATCCAAATCTCCTTGCTTTCATAGATTTCCTTTAGAGACTCTTAAAGTCCTCACCTGTAACGATGTAAGCTTTGGTAGCACTTCAGTTAACAATTGATAAGTACTGCAGTATGTCCTTTGGTGGTGTTCTTTTTAAGCCAGTATGGACTATCAGTTTTTAGTTTCTCTGAAATGTATGCCTTTTCAGTTGGGGTAGGGTACAATATGAGTAGTCAAATGCATTCAGTGTGTCCACTGTTTTAAAAAGAAGTAGAGGACAACTGACTTCAGATTTTTGAAAGTGGGTAGTTCTAGAAGGTTGCAGTTGGTCTGCATGCTTACCGGAGTTCCGCTTCTATGGAAATCGGTAACAAACTGCACTCTCTTCTGTAAGGCTTGGGAGTGAGGCGGCTACGGTAGATGGTGTTAGAAATGTGAGATTTGAACCTGCTTCTTAATATGCTGTATTTTTGTTGTTGGCTCAAGTCTATTCAGAGTAACTGTTATTGTAAACTGCAAGTGGTTCAAAAAGCTTTTGAGACTATTTGTAAGCAATATTTGATGAAATAGAAATATGCATGAAATGCAGGTTGTATATATTTACTTTTAAAATAATTATTCATCTTGTGATAACTAGAAGCTACCATAGGGGGAAAAAAACCTGTATGGTTATAGCAGGCTGCCAAAAATGAAATACAAGGCTACAGATACTGGCTTCCCCAAACAGTTTTATATGTAGCTCTGCTGAATTCCAACTTCTGAGTTTACGCTACCTTTCATGGGCCTGATTAACTTGCAAAAAATCAGTAAACAATCAGAGTTAACGGGTGCTTGGAAAATAAGAAGGGTAACTGAGAATGTTCTGGAGGGAAGATACGGCACCGAATAACAAACTTGAGAATAGGATCTGTTTTTAAATGATCTATATCCAAGCAGTCTCATCAGTGATGCTCTCAAAACAGTATCTCAACTTGCGAGTTACTGTTTTTTTTCTTCTAATAGAAATCTTAATCTGAACGTATTACTCAAAAGCATATGCTCCTGCTGCATGTCTTTTGTGGCATCCTCTGCTGTCTTTGGCACAGCTAGCAGCTCTCTCACAAGCTACTTAAGTCCCGTAAATGTCAAGCCGCACGTGAGCGCTGCCTACGTGCCAGTTGTCTAGGGCTGTAACAACGCTGGAATGGCTACGCCGGCTCCAGCCGGACACTTTCCTAACCTCTCCGCTGTCTGATGGTCACCAGTAATACGTACTTAGGGATAATCAAGTCTAGAAAAAAATTCCCTTTTTGCTTCTAGCAGGCTGTAATTAAGGGACTTTAGAGCTGTAGGCTGCATGCATATGATGGGTTTGATAACCCTTTGTAGGACTGTTTTATATTTATCTAATAACTTCTGAATCATTTGGACTTCTGGCATCCCCATCATCTTATGGCAGCATGTTCTCTTTTTGGTTGAGTACTGTGAAGAGGGGAGGAAAGAGGATGACTCCTGGCTTTTTAATGTCTACTGCTTTGGTTTTTTGGTCTTTTTCATCTATCTTGAGGAAAGATTGATTAGTTCTTTGAGCTTCACCTTTTATTGCTAGTGATACCTCTACCACATTTCTCCTCCTCTTCCGGCCCAGCTTGAGAAAGCCCTTGTCTGCCTGGTTACTCCCAGTATAGAAGCTGTTGTGCACTACCAACTATTCTTTGTTCTCTTTACCTCTTCTAGTTTTGTTGTGCACCTTCTAAAGTCAGGTTTCCTGGCCAGGCATGGGAGACATACATTCATATAATCCTGACTTTGTTTTTGTTCTCTTTGCTAATAATGTTTGATGGTTTCACTGAATCTTCACAGGAATGCTGCTTCTCACAGCTGAGTTAGTGACCAAGCTGCTTGAGCAATTTCATACGTTTTTCCAACATGCTTATTTTCACACTTGAACCTTTTCGTTTACTTTTTTATTACTAGTCACCTTGTATTAGGAGAGATTTTATGATTTCTTACAGCTTAGTTACAACTGTTTTAGCAGTAAACTGGCACCTAATATTCTTTCTCTGGCATTTACAGATGTCTTCAACTCAAATGCCTGAGACCAAGCGGTAGCTACTTTCATTCTCTACTGCTCATTTCTTAACTAACTATTGTGGGGAGGTTCTAACAGACCTCTAAGTCCCTTTAACAGGCACATGGATTTTTTGGAAAGTAAAAAGGCTTGTTATTGTCCACAACACTTTTTATCTACCCGATCATGGACTTTTTACTGTTGTGGAGTAAGTAAACCTTCCAAAGTCTTGGGGGTTTTTTCCTGATGTCTTTTGTCTGTGTTGAATTTTGTTTTCTATGCTATTTTTATTTTTCTACTGACAGTTCTCTGGACACGTCCCACAAGACACAACAGTTTAGAGCTCAGAGCATTAACACCAACTCTTTTGTGCCAAGATTGCTGGCTTCTTGAGGTGGTACCCAAGGTTCTGTGACAGATACTTGATTAGCTGTCTTCTGGTGAATGTCTGTAGAAAGGTGAAGTGCTGTCTTTCAGTATGTTGTCTTCTGTGGCACCCTCTTTAGTCTCACCATTTGATCACGAATATAGTCCTGTTTGGAATACTGAGATTAAAAGTGCAGTATTAAGCTATTGTGGCATGGGCTGCTTATTTTCCTTCGGAGTCTGTTACGTTTGATATATAGCATTTCGTTCTTGCGAGCTGTTCCTGTAAGCTGTAATACTGTTTGTTTGCTACTGGTTATCTTCTTTCTACACAGTTTCAGATAGTTATGTCAGTAATTAATTTATTTTTGACTTTCTAATTCAGTCTCATGTTTTGATCCCTAATACTTGAATATTCTTCTTATAGCTGCGTGTTCTGGTTCTGCTAAAATAAAACCCTGCAGTGAGGGCTGGGTTAGCTTCCTACCAGAACTGCTGGCTGACCCTGCTTCTTTGAGGAGGTAATGTCTGACGGAAAGGGTGCATCCTTTAAGTTTGAACTGCGGGATCTTTAGTACCTTGCACCGCTGTTCAGTTTTTTTTAAAACTCTTTCCACAGAAGCTGCCTTGAAACTTCTCTGCTGCTTTCTAGTTTTGTTGTCAGTTTTCAGTGAAAGCCAGTCAATAGGGAAATATGTGAATGAAGAATAGCAGCTGGGCTGTACTTGCTGTATGAAGAGAAATCTATGAAAGCTTTCATACTGCCTCTGTACAGCACTATAGGGCCTGCTGTTCGTAATGCAGTTGTGAAGTGGCACAAAAGGATGTGTTTTAACCTATCTGAGATAATTTCATCTTTGTGTCGTGTCAGGACCTGCATTCCGTATGTCCTTGCAGAAAGGCATTATCTGCCATCATGAGGAATACGCATGGTGTTCTTCAGCTGTATGTCTCAAAATTAGTCTGCTTGGTCTGATTAATGGAATCTAGTTATCTAAGATGTGCCGCTCATCTTGGGCTACAACTTCTATCAGTAGGGCTCTCTGTAGCCTCTGTGGTAGAGATGCTGCATCTTTTTCCTGGATATGGAGCGCACTGCATGCTTCAGGTCCTCTGCACAAGAGCAGCACTTCACCTTGCACGGCTGCCTTCACCTAGTGAATGAAGAGTATTATTCCAGACCGTCTGCTGTACAGGCGATCAAAAATCTGCCAATTGCCAGTGTTCTGTCTCTAACCTTAGCTCTTTCTGTTTGTTCCCTAACTCGGATCTGTCTTTTAGACTTTGCAAACAGATGGCTGCTTTGACTTGAAGCAGAGGCATATGACTTGAAATATAAGGAATCAGGAAATAGAAGGAATGAGGTGGGAGAGCAAAAGCAACTGCCTAGAATGGTTTATGCTAGACTTTGTGCTTCAGTGACATAGATGTGGCTTACTGTCTTAATTGCAGTAGTTAAGCACTGTATATTGCCTGTCTGTTCCAGTTTTTTAAGACTCTGCTTCCAGATTCATGCTTAATGTTATTTTGATCTTGTGATTTTAATTCTGGAAAGAACGCCTTGTTCCGCCTTGTTTACTCTAGGTTTGGAAGAAAAGACTTTCTCTTCAATACACAAATCCATTATCAGCGGCTTAACTTGGCAATCTTTCCTTCTTCCTGGAGAGAGATATCTTTATTCTGCCCACAGTTTAAGTCTAATGCTTGCTTGTGACTTGAAGCTTAAAAAAAGCCTTACTCTTCCTGTCTTCAGACCTTCCTAGAAACTCTGCCTACTTCCTGACCCAGATAAACCCAGTTCAAAGCCTGTGACAAGAATCACTTGAGATAGTGGTGAATTTCCAAGGAAATAATCTAATACTGGTAAAGAGTTTTATCCACACAATCTGCAATTTCTTGAGAGGTTTAACTGGAGTCCTATAAATAGTGAGCAAATTGAAACACGACTAGTAGTACTCTTAAAATTTTCTGAAAATGGTTAGTAAATATACAAAGTTCAGAAAACAAAAATACCTGTTAGGACAGTTTAATTTTGTCATTGGTACACTTGACCTATCTGAATATTTACATGTTGTGTGCATTGTATTTCAGGTGTGTTTAAAATTTTCGGAAGTACAGTTCTTAAATTTGAATAAAAATAAGGGCTAAGGATAGAGACTTGAGAGAAGTGTGAGATGTGTAAATTAGGAACAGTAAGTGTCGAGAGAAGCATTTGGAAGAAGATAAATAGAAGGGACAACGCTATTCAGTACTGTTCCAAATGTTTCTAATAAGTGGCAAGTGTAACTGTGATATCACTTAAAAGTTGATGATGGAATTGTAGGCAGTTCATGCAGCTTCATGCATTTAGTTCTGGTAGTGATGTTTAAACTTCCCTCTACTGCTGTAGTGGTAAAACGGTGTGGTTTTGTGGTTTTTTTCAATACTTTATTGGAAGTTAATTCAGTTCACCGAGATTTATGTGATAATTACCAGCACTTCTCTTTCTTTGTCCCATGTTCTGTCTCTAAGTGATCCCTGAAATACAGAAATAAAACACAAATTTAGTGTAGTTTTCCAAGAGCACTTGGGAAGTATAAAACATCTGTAGATGTTACTTGCCGAAGTGTCAGTCAGCACCACTTTTAAATACTCATGTGTTCTTGGCATGCCTTCTGGGGTTTTGTAGGTTTAAGTTTAGTGATTTCCCCCCCCAAAATGGTGAATTGTAACCTGTTATATGAAAAATCCTGTAGTATCCTAACTGTGTCGCTAAGTCATATCTGACATTTCTTTCATGTGCTTTTATCTAAATACTCCATAGGCTACTGAGTATTCCCTCATTGGTCTGAACTAGTGGACAATTTTTCTGCCTTTCTACTTTCAATTCTTCAAGTACTGCTGTCTTTATATTTGCAATAACCTGTGTTCTTCTTGCAGGAAAACAAAAAAGAACAAACAGAAAAGTAAGTATGTCTTTATTTTGTATATAAGTGGATATCCTTAGTGAAGGATTCTTAGCTGGAGTAAGACCTTAAATCCACCTCAACTAAGTTTACTCACTGTCACGTTGCGTTGTTCCTCTTGGACTTCAGATGTCCCTTCCCCTTTGGTCAGGAGGAATTCATACGTTTCTGGTTTGTACACAAACTACTTGTTTCAGTCTGTTGAGAATTTGACCTCTTGAAAATTAAAAGCAAAGTGATATTGCCATGGAGCTGTTGAAATAACTTCGTAAGTCAAACTTACGTTTTCTTAACTGAGATGTGACACATCTGCAAAGCTGAGCTGCTGGTTCCGAAAATTCTTCTGAAGAATGTTACAGATACTGACATATTGGTTTGGTTTTAATGCAGAAACTGCCATCTTCAGATAAGTGTAAATATAGCAGTTTAAACTGTCACAAATACGTGGAACTTCCACAATACAAGTGATACTTAAAACAAAAAAAACAAGTGAAAAGGTGGCCAGAGAGAAATCTGAGTGTCTTTTAATTCCTTCTAAATTTTTTGTTTTACTGATATTTCTTACTGACGTGCCAGATTTCTTAAGCAGCATAATGTCTCTTTTTTCTGTACAGCTCCAGGAATTGGAGAAGGGAGCAGTACCAGTGAGACTCCTCAGCCTCCTAGGAAGAAGAGGGCTCGAGTAGATCCAACAGTTGAAAGTGTATGTATTTATGATTCTCTCATGGGATTTTTTTTAATAGAAAACAGGAAGGTTGCTTTGCTCAGAAATACAGCCAGCAATACTTTGTCCTGCAGTATGGCAGTGTGAAATGTTACAACTTGCAAAACTAAGGTTCCCAAGTGGCCTTGAAAAAACTGAACTATTTCCTTGTTCCCTGTGGAGCCTACAGAAATTACCGTAGTAATTCCTCAGTTCAGTGGTGTATTTCAGCCGTGAAAACGGGGAATATGGGTGATTCTTGGACAGTTATCTGAAAGTAATTGGTCTGGCTTTACTCTTTTTTTAGGAAGAAACATTTATGAACAGAGTTGAAGTAAAGGTGAAAATCCCCGAAGAGCTGAAACCGTGGCTGGTAGATGACTGGGACTTGATCACCAGGCAAAAGCAGGTAATTTGTCAAAAGAACAATCTGGCCATGTATAGGCAAGGACACAAAAACTAGAATTTCATATTCTTTTCCAGTGTAGTGAAATCTCTTGTAGAGTTTGACAGCAGCCTGATGGCTTACTTGACAGTTCTCGTTCTGGTTGGATTTTAACCAAAGGTCACCTGTAAGTAGGACCGTGGCTCAGCAGAGTTGCATGTAAACTCGTAGAATAGACTTGGTCTAATCAACTGTAAGCTAGAAAGGCAAATAATTTAAAGAGCTCATTTAGGCTTTAAGTGTGGTGTTAACTCTGTGCGAGCTTGACTGGCTGGTATGTTTTGAACAGTTTACTTAGTTGGTAGAGAACTGATCTGTAGGACCATCACGTGATGCCTGCTTTACCTTGGCTTCTTCCTGCCTTGTTTGTGTGTTGCACACTGTCAAGTTCTGCAAGTATCTTAAGTTGTTCTACAGCTCTGACAGAAAGCTGTTGCTTAGGATAGCGATTCTTAACTTCTGCCAGGCTGGATCCATATAAAACTTCCTGATACAGTAAATTAACCTTTGCTTTCCATTTTAAAAGTATAAAACACTTTAACTTGTTAATGAATCATGACTTGTTTCTTGTATGAAACCACTACTGAAATTGGCGAGAAGCAAATAATACTGTTGAAAGCTGTTTGTTATTGTTTGATAGGCTGCAGTTGCATGCTCTGACTTACTGCTGCGCTGAGGTACTGTCTCTGTTCTTGCAATCCCAGACATGTAAAAGTCTTGTTCAAGTCCTACATGGATAAGGCTGATTTCTCTTAGTGAATACGAATCTTAAACTTGCAGCAGCAGTAAAAGTGCTTAAGCGCTGCTATCTGTACACTGACCCCGATTCTGGAGAATTAGGTTGGGGTTTTTTTCCCCAAATGTCTTCAGACTATAGTGCTTTTGTGAAAGGAAGTGGGTAAGTGAATGGCATCCCATGCCTCAAAAAAACCCCAAGGACATGAATTCACTGTACTACTGAGCCTTGCCTTCTAGAAGTGAACTAGTGTCCGGGTACGGGTGATCTGTGTATGGTATTAAAGATGGAAGTTAATCCTTGGTGAATCATGGCTGGGAATGTTTGTTGTCAATTCTGCAAGCTCTGATGTAGCTCTAATACTCTTCAGACTGTGCAGGCAGTGAAACTTCCCGGCAGGTGCTTGCCAGGCTTATTTGCTTCGTAGCAATACTAGTGCCAGGCGCTGAGCTGCGGATGCAAGAAGAAGAGCAGACGGAAGAATAAGCAAAATGGTCACTGTTGCCTTTGTAACTGCTGGTGGCAGGTCTGTAGGGGAGTGTGCGCGCTTTGCTGCATACCTTTGGCTTCTGGGGTGACTTTAGCAGTCCATCATCAGGTTGCTGTTGAGCAGCACAAATGTTAAATGGAAACATGCATATAGTTGCTGTTACAGTTTGGGTTTTCTGCTATGCACAACTATAACATCTTAACCTGCCAGTTTTATTCTGGAAATGTTATGTACGTTGATTTTAAATTTAGCATGCTGATATAAATGTTTGCATAAATTAGGTAACTTGTATTTGTTCGATTTTTTGCTTCTTGTGTAGCTCTTCTATCTTCCTGCCAAGAAGAATGTTGACTCCATTTTAGAGGATTATGCAAACTACAAAAAGTCACGAGGAAATACTGATAACAAGTAAGTAGTGGTCATGTCAAACCTTAAATACTTCTGCTGCTGCTGCTGTTGTTGGACTTGTATATCATGGAAAATTTAGTAAGGTTGTTAAACACATCCCAGCCTTATGTCCAGCTTCATGTTCCAAGACCAACGTGACTGAGGAGTTTAGAAATCTTTGAAGGGGTAGTTCAAGAATGCAGTTCTGCTTTCTGGATGTTATTTCTGCTTCCCCCACTTTCCCTAAGCCTTTTCTTAACGGAAGCCGATACAAACTAAGTGAGTAGTTCTCCACCCCTTCATTCTAGCTCAGGCTTCCTGTCTTGGGTGAATAAATTCAGTGGCACGTGCTGTGTATGGGCTGAACAAACTTCTCAAACAAGCCACCTAGCTGATGAGCAAAGTGTTACTGTATGGGTGGACTCTCATGGAGGTAGAGGGGTGGGGGGACGGGGAGGTAGATGATGACTTTTACAAGAATCAGATGGGCAAAGCTAATTACTTTGAGGTGATAACTTTGAAGATTCTTATTTGTAATTACCCCGGCAGTCCAGCCCTGACAACAAACAAGGTGTGTTTTGCTCTTGAACGAAGCTTTCCTGTTTAAAAGGGAGAGGAACTATAAATGTGAAGTTATTTTCTTCCATTCAAGAGGAAGCATATTATTGACTTGTCAGGGTGTTTCAGCATTCTTTTATGTAATTGTCCTGATGTCTGTTCTAAACTTGTTTGCAGGGCGGAGTGAGGGTTATACGTCTCAGCTGTGCAGTGTCACTGCTAATTCCTATACAGTTGTTCTCCAATTAGTTGTGAAGTTGGAGGCCTGCAGGAATATGGCTTTGAGAGGCCTGGTTAGAAAGGGTCGGTTGCCTGAAATACTGTGTGGCTGTCCCTTTCCATTAAGCAGGAGTTCAGTCTGATTACTTGTAGTATTGTACTCTTAAACTGGTGTGAGTTGGGGTTAACTTTTGGTTGAAAACAGAAGAGCTGTTAAGTGTCCTTATAAATACTTACCGTTGCTTTGAAAGGACAGCTCTAAGAGGTAGTTTCTTTACGTGAGTAGATGACTAAAAGCAGGGCTTTTCTTGGTTTGCCTACATTTTTACTGAGTTCAGAACAGTCCATTTTTAAAGGAGGTCTTGAAATGCATTTCTCCCTGTGGCTGTACATTTTAAGGTCTCCAGACAAACTTCCTTGAAAAATCATAAAGATCTCTTAGAAGCCTTCAGATTTTGGTGGACTTGGCCAAGAACTCATCTTGTGTCCATCCAGTCACCAGAACAAGACTTGCAGTGTCTTCTCTGTTTACCAGGGAGTATGCAGTCAATGAGGTCGTGGCTGGAATTAAAGAATACTTCAATGTCATGCTGGGAACTCAACTACTGTACAAGTTTGAGAGGCCCCAGTATGCTGAAATTCTAGCAGATCACCCAGATGCTCCAATGTCTCAAGTCTATGGTGCCCCACACCTACTGAGGTTGTTTGGTGAGTATGACATCTAGAGATTGAAGAGTGGTTTAGAAGTATTCAAATGCTTCATTTTCCTGTCTTGAGTCTCAGTGGGTGTGAACCGCAGAAATTTGACAAGCAACTATGGAACATGTGGTTTCATTCTTTCCTTACTCGTGTACCTAAAAATCTCAGAGCCATTCAGGGATTTGGAATGGAAATGGATTTTCAACAGTCTAGTTATTGTAGGTGAGCTTGTATATATTTGAATAGATTCCTGGGCTGCTGTAAGGTTTTAGACTGTTCTTAAATACTTGAAGTAGTTGTTTATTATAATTAACAAGTGCTACCTCTTTTGAAACAGTACGAATTGGAGCTATGCTGGCTTACACTCCTCTTGATGAGAAGAGTCTGGCTTTGCTGTTAAACTATTTGCATGACTTCTTAAAGTAAGTACTCTTTAAGTCTTTCAAGCAAGCAAGAGTTAAGTAAGCACAGGCCATTGTAATGTGAACAATTGTTATTTAACATATAAATAAAATCTTGGGCCTGCGTGTGGCATCTTCACAGAAGGTTGCAGTGAAGCTTTCTCAAACTCTGCTGTACAGCAACACGAGTAAGACTGGTTTTAACTTCTCTCCAGTTATACTGAGGTTATTGCTAGTTAGATGAGTGTTTATGTATCTACTAGTCTGCACTTCTAAACTGTCCAAGTCTGCTACTTGTTTCAAAACAAACGCTTCAACGTTTATTTGTACTTTTTATAAAAAGCAGGTGACAATTACAGCAAACTGTTAAAGTACACAAGAGTTACTCAACAACAATTGAGCAAATGTTAAAAACTGATGATCCTTACTAGTGTCAGTTCTGGGACAAACTGTCATTGTAGCTTTAGTGCCCTGCAGTGCCCTGTGGTGCTGTAGAAATGTTACGTTTAGGATGAAAACCCCATCCTAAATAATACAAGACTTTAATGCAAAATGTTGGGGGGGGGGGGGCGCGTAATCGGAAGTACTTGAAGGCAAAATTGTGGGGGGGGGGGGGCGCGCGTAATCGGAGCTTTGACTCCAGGCAGGTGATAAAATACTTCCTCACTGCTGTCGGAACTATGGATTCACCTGCTGCTTAGTTCATCTTGTAAATATTTCCTGAATGTGAGATTCTAAAATGGAATTAAAGTTCAGCTTGGTGCCTGAGGTGTCTTACCCGTGTTCCCCCATACGTATGTACGGGCCTCACTTCAGCAGCTTCCCTGCATCTGGACTGCACCGCAGGAACTTAGTATTGTGCTTCTTTGGTGCATTTATAGATACACGTGGGGCCAGGTGTGTGGTATGAAACTGTGCGGGCTCACAGCATTGGCACAGCTCTCTGCTTTTGCTGGACTGGCAGATTTTCTTGGTCAAATTTACTAAAGCCGTAAACTTCCATTTGTGATTATGTCACGGAGAGGAGAAATGTTCTGTGCATTTTCACATAAGGCTTCAGTGGCCTACTGATAGCGTTTGGAAATACTGATTTGTAAATAGCTAGGGTAACAAAGTATGGAGCTGTTTGGCCAGTAAACACCAGCTCTTACCCTTGTGCGACTGGATAAGCTATTGGAAGCTGAAAGAAAACCTTAGCAAATCCAAGACAGCTCTGCAGCAGAGCTGGAAATGGCTCAGCCTGATTTCCAGGGTGAACTTGTCTGGGATAGTCCTAGTGTCTTCAGTTGATCGTAGTCTTTTGGGTAAGTCTGAAGAAAATGCAAGTGCTAAAGAGCTTTAAGCCGTAAAGACTGAAATGTGAAGCCCGTGCATTGACCAGAAATCCCTGAGTCCATTCGATGAGCAGTAATGGCATGTAATGCCTGTCTTCTGCTCTTGCGCTCGGTTGACCCTTGCTCGTTTTGCTCCGGCCATCATTCATTCAGCCATTTAAGTTCCGTCTTTGTGCAGACAGAACTTCATGGTGTCCTGCTCCTTGTCGCTGCCCCTCGGAGTGCGATCAGCAGGAAATCGATTCTTGGTACTGACTGAACTGCAAATGTGAACTGTTTCATCCTGTTAATCTTAACCTCCCTGTGCTCGCTTGGAGCCAGAGTTGCTTGCCAACTTGTTTGGAATTGATTTATTATTTTTTTTTTTGGAATGAGCTGTCAAATCTTTAATTGCTTTACACCGCTGACTTGTTAGTAGATACACATTGGTTTTCTCCTCTTGAAATCATGTATTAGGGTCTCGGCAAACACCAAACACTTCACTCGAGTGATGCTAAACAATGGAGACTTTGGGCAAGAAGGTAATTTAATCTTTGTATTATTTTTTCATAGGTATTTAGCAAAGAATTCCTCCGCATTGTTTAGTGCCAGTGACTATGAAGTAGCCCCTCCTGAGTATCATCGGAAAGCAGTATAATACTGTGCTGCTTTACAGTGCAGTGAGAATTGGATCCTTGTAACGCTGTCTACTTCTGCATCTTGTTCTTCACCTTTCTATTGCACATGTCTCTATTGCACAAATTATGTAAACATAAAGTGAATAAAGTTGTATGTTTAAAGTGGAGCTGGCACTTGCAGGTTCTGAGGATTGCTTGTCCCGAAATGGAAGCTTGGAGTTTAATGGGAGCTCTTTGGTGTTTCTGGCTTGCTACTGTCGTTTGCATCAGTGGAATGTAAAAAGAATGCGTTACGCTGTTTCATTGTATGAACTCGTCAGTGCTCGTGGGTCTGTTTTGACGTTAAGATTTGCTTCACTAATCCGCTTCATTGCGTAGTAATGACAAACGCAGACTCTCAGACCCAGGAGGGTCGTGCTCACCTAGTGTCGGTGCTATTGATTAGTCTGACTCAAACCCATTTACTTTCTTGGTGTTGGAAGTGAAATGTTTGGTCCATAAATGTACGCTTTTACCTAGATAGTTCAAGGACTGTGACTTTTTTTTATATTCTAACAATAGGAAAATGCATTATCATATCGTAGCGTCTTGGAAATGTTGGTCTTTCACAGAGCTGTTTTACAAATCTTCAAATAAACTTTTTTTTATTTCAAATGTTGTTTCTAACATTTGCATTTGTATCAGTCGCTGCTGTATGACAGTGTCGTGTCAAGTATGATCTAAGTGTAGGGTAAGTTCTGCAATATCATTTTGGAGATGGTGTGTTTCTCTTGTGCATCCAGCTCCCGTGGGTGAAGTGGATTCTTTTCCTCGAGGATCACTAGGTAGTCGGTAAGTGGTGATAGTGCAGTCTCGCTGCATTTGTTGCAGAATTCTTTAAAGGCTTGTTCTTAAAAGCCAGAACCCTGAGAGCCCACTTTGCCTGGCTTCTGTCAGTCCCTCTCCTGTTCTAATTCGATCTGCTATGCCTAGTAGCATCCGAAATGGTAAGCTGGGGGGAGGCGAGGTGTGCTGTGAGCGGCACCGCTCAGGCTGCTGGTTCTGATGTCCTGCTGGAAGCTGTTACAGTCCCCCCCCGCTCCTGATTCTTGGCTCAATCCCATTGCAAAACGAGCTGTGGCAGAAGCTGAAATAGGTGGTAAAGAAATGGCTGTCAGAGAAACGTGAACGATGCTGACAGAAGGGGGGTCTGACGCTACCAGGTGCCACGTGTGTATTATTTTCATGGGCAGATTTGTGTTGTACTTGGTTTTGGCCTCTCGGTATCGGGCATGGAAAGCTTCTCTCTCTTCTGGATGTTGCAAGTTCGCTGCAAGCTTACGCATGTTTCCTGGGAAGGTCACTAATGGAATTAACTCAGCTCTCAATGTGTGGCTTACACTATTGTGTCAGTCTGTCCTGTCTCGCTTTTGTTTCTTTTCCTTCATTCCCGTGCGTTTCCCAAGGCAGCATCTCTGTGCTCAGGCATCACGAAATTAGGGACTCGCTATTCCAGCCCTCACTAAATTCTGTCTGGGAGCCATCTCCTGTGTAAGTCTTTTGTCTGCGTCTCCTTCTGCCCTTAGGCCTATTGAGAAACTCTTCTGTAACGGCTCATTTAGGTCAATTTTATAGTAATTCCTTTCTGTTTGTAAACTGCGTGCCTACACGCTTCAGTCCGTAGATGCTAATTCCCCAGCCCGCTCAGAGGGGCAGTCAGGGAGACCCAGCTCGGCGCGTCAGCTTTGCTTTGGGTGGCCAACGCTTTCTTACCCTGATCCTGTGTCTGTGGGTCGGGATCTAGAGTGCCCCTGGAAGTGGCTTCATTGGTGGCTAGCAAAGCCCTGAGCTCCACGGCCCCTGCGTTTGGCACCCCTTTTGCCAGCAGAGTGGAGCTGTTCGGGGTGAGTACGGGAGGAAGAATGAGGTTTTTGGTCACATCTCTTACGAGCGTTGCATGACTTGGATGTGGTCTAAGTAGCTGCTCTTTCTAGGCAAAATACCAGGTTTTAATCACAGATGTTATTGCAGGAAACGGTGGTATCTTGGGATCTGGGACCTGCTGTGACAAAGGGCTGCTCCGGTGACGGGGCCGTGTGTGCGGCCCCACGGCTGGGCCTGGAGGGAGACCGCAGAGGGGTCCCGCACCCACAGGGTGCCCTGAACACGGGGTGCGGCCTTTGCAGAGCAGCCACGTGTGTGTCAAGATGGGACTGGGCTGGCCCAGGGGGTGTGAGCAGCCGCCAGCTCCTGGTGGCTCCTGAGGTCGGTGCCTGGACAAGAATCCAGCGGGGTCACGGCCTCCCTCTTCCCTCTGCCCTTCTGTGCCGCAGCACAGGCGCGTACCAAATTGATTGTGTTGTGTGTAGGGCGGCGCGGGGCGAGGGAGGGTCTGCTGGAGCACAAACAACAATGCACTATTTAAAGGAGCAGCAGGGATCTCTCCTTTAATGGAAAAGAACAATATTGAGCAATGATGTGAGCGGGGGTTGCCATGGAAACCGAGGCGGTGCTGGGGAGCAGCTGCAGCGCGGGGAAGGTGGATCCCAGCCTAGGAATCCCGAGGAGCGTTTGGGCCGAGCCGGGAGAGGCAGAGCGCGGCGCGGGGGGCTGCGGGTCCCTCGCCCAGCACTGGGCTGGGGCGGGAGAAGGCCTGGAGCTGTGTGGGGAACACGAGGGGGTGTGGGAAGATGGTGCCCTGCTCGCTGCCTGCCGTTGTTGTGGTCCCTGCGTGTTCTTCTCGGTGTTTAACGAACAGCTTCGCGCGGCTAATTAGCTACTGCTTTTTATTTATCATGGCCATTACCCAGACGAAGAGCCAAGATTGTGTTCTGAGTCTGAACAATATGTTCATCCTTTGCCAAACTGCCCCAAGAAGGGAAAACAACCTTTTGCTGTCAGCCCCCTCGTGTTTGCAGAACAGCATTTGTACCCGGGACCTGTACGGATCTTCTGGTGCCCCCTTGGCTCCTGCCTGGGCAGCTCCCTGGTAGCCCGCTGGAAAGCCGAGCGTGGGACAGCCAGGATGGGGGGGGGCGAGGGAGCTGGAGGTGCTGCCAGCCCCCTGGGGCAAGGGGTGACCCAGGGAGGGTCGCAGGAGTGTCCCTCTTGCACGGAGGGAGCCTGCTCCGCTTTCCTCCTTCACTGCTCCTTTGCTGAATTCATGGGAAATTTTCCGTTCGTTTTTCCTGGCTGTGTTCGCGTGCGGTCGCTGTGCGGGGCAGCAAGGCGAGCAGGCAGTCGGAGGCTCGGCCGCCATCGGGGTTTCACGAGCGCGGGGCAGCCCTGTCCTCGTGTCCCTGGCTCGGGGCGTCTCAGGTGAGGGACGTTTTGGCTGCAGGATTGGCAGGTCCCCAGGGTCTTGCTCCCGTGGGGCTCCCCAGGGAGAGGATGGCGGGGTGCGGTGGTGCCTCTCCGAGCTGGGAAGCCTCTGCTCCCTGCAGCTCCTCCTGGGAAGGGTGAACTCTTCCTGGCTTAAGGCATTAATTATCTGCTTCCAACCAGCAATTCCATGCGGAGCTGGGAGTTAAAGCCCTGCTGAAGCACAGGCTGTGTCTCTCTCAAGGTGAAGGGTTGCATCGTGTGCCTTGTACCCGCTCAAGGAAAGGCACCCTCTGCTCCAGATGCTGTGGGCACGTGTGGCCTGCCCCAAGGCACAGTGACCTCGCGGGTCCGAGGCCAGCCCGCCGCCGGGGACTCGTCTCCCTCGCTACCTGAGTCTCCTTTGAGCTAGATATGGGACGGAGCGACTGATTGGAGCCGTGCCAATATCCGTCCATTTGGTTCACGTATCCCTGGAGAGGTGGATGGGGAGCTCGGAGCCCTTGGGTGCCCTCCGGCTGATGCAGGCCCCAGGGAGGCTGTGTGCGCTCCGGGGGCCAGAGCTTGGTGTGCCTTGGCCAGGGCTTCCCCCACTGGAGAAGCTGCAGCAGCATTTGGAGAGGAGGACACAAAGCGTGTTCAAAGGCCGAGGCCTGGAGCCCGGAGCGGGTGGCCTGGGAGGGAGGCCGTTGGAAGTGGGGCACCACAAGCCCCCGCTGGGCGGACTGGGAAGAGCCCCTGCCTCCCTCCGGCACGCAGCAGGGAGCGACCGAGCCAGGGGGAGCTCAGCTGGCCAAGTTCCCTCCTGCAGAAGGAAAATTATCTTATTTAGGAGGTTGTGGATGAGCAGTGATCATTAACTGTGCCTCCCGGGGTGACCCCGGGGCTGCGGCTGGCAGGCGGAGCTGCGCAGCGGCCGGCACTTCAGCCCTGTGTCCTGCCCCACGCATTGTTTCGCCTTTTTCCTTCCTTTGCTCCAAGCCGAGGGTGATTTCCTGCGCCGTGGGGTGCGGAGGGCTGGGTGCATCCTCGCCTTCTTTTCCTGCTGCCATTCAGAGCCTGCCCAGCGCAGCAGCGCTTGTGTCAAATGGGATCCTGATGCTCCTCCATCCTCCGGCGCCGAGTCCTTGGGGCAGACGGGAGAGCAGAGGAGGCAGCCGGGTGCTTCCCGTGGCTTCGCCCGAGCTAAGCCATGGCATCCTTACAGGTGAGTGCTTCCCTCCAGAAAGGCTTTCCTGGTGTCCTCTCCGGCGCGTGGTGTCCGTGGTGCTTTGGGATGTGCCGGGGGCATCGCATCCCCTCCTCGGGGTGCCGGAGCTGCCCGCGTGGCCGATAAAGCGCTTACACCAGGGAGTAAGGCGCTACCCGTCCCCCCCGCAGGGCTCCAGCCAAAGTCCATTAAGTCTGCGTGTGGCTCCCCATTAACTGCAACAGGCTTTTGCGTGCAGGCGCTCACTGGCTTCACACGCGCTCTGATGCCACGCGGGGATTACGCCAAAGCCTTGCCCTGCTCACTCGGGTTAATTAGTAGCACAAAGTGGAATTAGCAAGTTGAATGGTGGAGAAGTGCGGAGAGCACCGGCGGAGCCCACTCCCCAAGCGCCGCCAGCCCATTGCCATGGAGGACCCACCGGTGCCCCCCGGGTGAAACGGCCCCGAAGCCTGCCGGCCCCACGGCGGGGCTGCTGCCCGCGCTGCCGCCCCGGGTGTCAGGAAGCTCTAATCGGCTTCTCTGCGAGTAAATCCAATTTCTGCAGCTGCTGTGGGGGCCGGCAAGGAGCAGGGGGTGCCCAGGTCTGCCAGAAACCGTGTCTCCCCTCGAGGATCCTCCAGCGGCTGCTGGGTGGCACTGTTAGGTTCTGATTTCCCTGGCGTTCCCTTTCTCTTTTTTCCCTCCTTGGCACCTTACACTGGGTCTGAGAACCTGGAGACACAGTGTATCTGGGGAACAGATATTCCGAGGAACATCATGTCCCTCTGGGAAGCCTGGTTTTCCTCCCTGCTCAGGAAATCTGGAGCCCGCTAAGCCGAAAGCTGTGGCAGCGGCCTGCGGCTCCTCTCCACACGGGTTTGCAAAGCATCGCCCGAACCTCCCTGTTGAAATACCTGTGTAAGAGGGAGACTGGTGCGTAGCACAGGCGGGAGAGGAAGGAGAAGGCTGGAGTTGCTGCCCAGGGGGTCGAGGCGTCGTCAGGGGCTCACCCGGCGCTGGGGAAGGGAGGGGGCCCTGGGGGCGCCCCCAGAAGCCACAGAGGAAACCCCATTAGCCAAAGTCGGGCATCGTTAGAGAAAGATTTACAGTGAGCAAAGGAGGAAGCCGAAGCACGGCAGGTAAACGGCCTGGGGGGGGTTTTCCTACTGCCTCCTCCGGCTGGTGGTGAAGGAGAGCCCCCAGCAGGGCCGAGGGATGAAGAAGGGTGAGGGGCTCTGCCTCCTCCTGCCTGTGGGACGTCCCCACCTGTGGGGTCAAGGGCATCCTTCCAGCTGAGAAATCGCAGCCCGCGCTGGCACCTCCTGCGGGACGTGGGACGCGGCGCCCGGCTGCTCCCCTGTCCGGAGCAGGCACAGCTGAGGGCGGCTCCTCTGCGCCTCTGCCTGCTCCCCTGCTTTCCCCTGTGCAAAAATCTCAGCGTTTCTTCTCTGTTTTCCCACCGCGAGCCTGGGAAGGCAGTGGTGGTGGTGCATGGACGCATCCGTCCCTGGCAGGAGCGGCCGGGGCGGCGAGGCTCGCGTGCAGCTCTCGGCTCAGACGCTGCTCCTCACCTTTAATTTGCACTGAAGGGTTGCTAAATCCAGAAACAAAGGCTGACTGCTAATTAGTTTATTCTTTAAAGCAGCCTTTCAGGAGCAACTAAATCATCCTGGAAACGCTTCCTTCTCCCGGGGCTGCAGAGGGATGTCATTACTGCATTAGGTCAGCTAATGGAGCTGGAAAAAACCAGCGCGCGTGCACTCTCCCTCCTCCGCATCTCCCGGAGGCCGCGGAGATCAAAGCCTGGGTGACAGCACGGTGTCACCAGCTGAAAGCAGTGGCCAAGACCAGCTCTCCTTCCCCCTTGGTTCTTTCCTTTAGGAATAAGCAGCAAGGGCTTCTGCGAGGTGGTCCCTGAGCAGCCGGGGCCCCGCGCGCTGCAGCCCCACGCGCCCCCGGGACGCGACACGTTGCTCCTGCCGGGAGCAGTTTCAGGAGCAGATTTGCTGAGAAACCACCTCAGTCCCCAGGGCTGCCCGGGACCCTGCGGAGAAGCGCGAGAAGGTTTTGAAAGGCTGGGGGCAAATTGTGCATTTGAACAAATTCCGCACAAGAAATCCAGGGCTGCGCAATTTTTAGTTCTTTATTGGTTTTCTTCTCACTTTCTCTTTTTTCTCCCCCCTTCTCACTCCGTCACCTCGCGTCCCCAGGGGCATGCAGGGCGGCTGCAGGAAAGCGTGTCCTCGTGGAGCAGGGGGACACCAACGTTTTGGGAAGCTTTGGGGTTGTTTTTTTTAGTTTTGCTTTTTAAATTTGGAGAATGTTGTGCAAAAAGAATGTTTTACCCCCAAATTCTTCCTTTTCAAAATGGCAGCACGTGGCTCCCTGTAACGGGGTTTCTAACTGCTCCCAGACCTCTGGATCTCATCCCTGGAGGCGTTCAAGGCCGGGTTGGACGGGGCTTGGAGCAACCTGGGCTGGTGGGAGGTGTCCCTGCCCAGGGCAGGGGGTGCCACTGGGGGGGCTTTAAGGTCCCTTCCCACCCAAACCACTCTGTGATCTCTGCTAATTCCCAGTGATTCCCCAGTCGCTACAAAACAGTCTCGCGGGAAACTCCTCATCCTCCCAGCGAAGGCCGGGGCCGGCAGAGTAACTGCAGGTCTCGGCCCTTCTGACGCTGCAGTTGCACAGAGGGACGGGGCTCCAAGAGCATCACGGTGCTGGGAGGTGCTCAGCCCTTCGTCCATCCCCAGGTGGGAATCCCGGCCGTGCCGGACCAGCAGAGAAGCCGAGAGGTTTTGTCTCCAGTTGTCCTCTGGGAAATAAAGGCTCGTCCTCGTTTTAACCCCAGTGCGCAGGAGCTCTCGGGTGCACCCCGGAGCTCTGCACCAGCTCCCCAAAGGCGTTCAGCTGACGAGGACGGCTTGCGAAAGCGCCCGGTGCCCAGACATGCCTGCGCATACCTTTTCATTGCAGGCTGTTTGCCTTGTGACACTGCCTAAAGCGTTTGTGTGGGCAGGGAGACGTTGTGTGCCGGGCACGCTGCTGTTTGGGCCTTGGGCCGTATCCTGGCAGCTGCCCTCCGTGCTCTGACACGGGCCATTTTCCACCTGGATTTTGGGTGCTGGATTCAGTCGCCGGGCCCAGGAAGGAGGGAGCCGGTGCAGGGCAGAGGCAGGAGAGCCGAGCCGCTTGCCAGGGCATGCTGGAGCTGGGGAGCGGGGCAGGGGCACCCAAACCCCCCGGGGGTCGGGAATGTTTCCCCGTAGGAAGCCAGAGCGTGGGGAAGGGGCTGCCTTCCCTCTGCCCCCGAGCTTTGAGAGCTGTAGTTGGTGAACACGGACACGGCTGAGGAACTCCCGAGTCCCTCAATGGCAAAATGAGATCATAGAATCTCAGAATCATAGAATTGCCTATTTTGGAAGGGACCTTTCAGATCATCGAGTCCAACCATCAACCCAACTCTGACAAAACCCATCACTAAACCATATCTCTAAGCAAAGACGATGATACTTAAAAGACAGAAAAAACCTCAAGCTGCTGTTGTGCCCTCAAAAAAGCTTCAGTTTCACACTTCGGTCCCTGTGCCATTTCGTGTAGACCTGTTTTTTTGGCCCCGCAGCACTGCCCCTCGCCCAGGTGGGCTCAGCTGGGGACGATGGCACTGTGTGCCCAGCCTGCCCGCGCTGAGCCTCCTGCGGTGTCACCAGAGGGAGAAGGTGCTCAGCCGGCGCCGGCACCTCATGTGTCCCCGTAGGGCTGCGTCTGGGCCCCAAGAGGGCTGGGAAAGGTGCTGGCTGGGGGACTACGGGGTAGTGGAGCGTCCCTGCCCAGACGCCATGGAGGACAGCCCTCCTTCCAGCCAGCGTGGGCTTAGCCGGGAGCGACGACTTGGGCAACTGCAGCTTTGGGTCCCTGCCCGCTCCATCTTGTCCTGCTCCTGCCTGGAACCGTGTCTGGGAGGACTGGGGGCAGCAGGCAGGGAAGAGGCAGGCGCCTTACGGGCATGCCTGGGGCTGGCGGAGATGCTGACATAAAACCAGGGGCTGGTGTTACCCTGAGAGCCCGCAGCTGCCTGTCCCTGGCGTCAGAGCCCTTGGTGGATCAGGGAGGCGGAGGTGAGGCTGGAGAAGCTCGGTGGGAAGGCTGCTCCATGGCATCCCACGTGGTTTGTGCCGCCGGCTGAATGGTGCCCAGAAGGGCATCGGACGGGAGCTCCGTCAGGACCGGGCAGAGGCTGGTGGCGATGTGGCCCTGGGGAAGGGCACCTGGCGGCCGGAATGCAGGGAGGTGAGGATCACCCGAGCCGCACAGGGCAGCGGAGCATGGCGGGGACGGACGTGCTGCCAGTTTGTGCTCTGGGAGCAAAATTTACCAGGTGGCCTCTAACTGGGGACGGTTCCTGGCAAAGCTGCCGGCTGCTGTTTTGAGATTATTTCTCCTGTTGGTGCATTTGTTGCTGCTGGATGTTGTTACCGTCACTGTTGAGCCCACGGCCTCTCATGGGCTGCAGCACGTTGACCATCAGGACTCCCGCTCGTCTGGAGCATTGAGATGGTGTTTGGGATGAAACGCAGCCCCATTCCCACCTGCTGTCCTCTCGCTGACGTTTCCTCCTGCGTTGGCCCCATGGTGGCTTTACCAGGTCCCCAGCACAGCAGATGAGGGTCTGCAGGTCTCCGGCGAGGTACGGGCACACCACAACCCGGGAGCTGGTGCAGGGGGGATGGTGTGGTGTATCCGCCTTGGCTCCCTGCCCCGCGACAGCCCTTGTGCGCACCCCGAGGGAAAAGGGAAGCGGCTTCGGCGTGGTGGAGAGCAGCCTCGAGGCATCCTGCTGTGCGCTGGCTCCATGGCCGGGGCGGCCGCCCTGCAGAGCTGCGGGCGCGTTATCAGCCGGACGCTCCTGCTGCTGCAATCACTGCTTTTGTTTTTTAATTGGGTGGAGGGTAGAAACCCGGCGTCCCCTTTCTGTACAAACAAGAGGGATTTGTTATCCAGGCGCCCAACTCTCTGAACTGGACTAATGAAGTTCCCACCCCTTCTCATCTCTTCTTATCTTCATTGCTGAGCTCTCCATGGAAACGGGCTGAGCATCGGCAGGAAACGGGCAGGTTTCCACAGGCGGGGACCTGGGGGCTCTGCGGTCTCTCCCAGCTCTGCTCCCGGTCACCTCCCTGTGCACCGGCTTCCTCAGCTGCCGAGCCTGGTCCCCTCCCCAGACTGTGACGATGCTCAGGGCTTAAGGGACAGGTCGGCCCTTTGCTCATGGCTCCTGTAAAACTGCAGGGCAGGTTCCTGGCGCTCTTGGCTGCCCAGCATTGCTGCTCCGATGCCTGCTGACATCTGAGGGACACCGGGACAGAACAGGAGAGCCGCATGGCAGGGACTGGGCTCTGCTGATTTTCAAGGGATTTTTCCCTGTTTACTCCCTGGATTGCCTTAAGTACATCAGTGATGGCGTGGGACCCTGGGAGTGAGGAATGCCCGGGCTGCCTGAGCTCCTGCCAGTCCTGATGCCCTGGTCCTGCCGCCAGCCCAGCCCAGGGCTGGTATCTCCACCGCGCCCAAACCAGTGCGACGGGGCTGCCGGTTGGGATCCCTGACCCGCACGAACCCCCAGGCCTCCGCTTGAACCCGGCTGCAGATGAAGGTGCTGATCTTCCTCTCCAGGCGGGATAATTACTTGCTTGGGCCTTCCTTGCGTGCTTCTTGGTCTGGCGCTCTCAGCAATTAGCCCTTGGGAGCGGCTGGGGAGTAGTTTCTCCTGTTTGTTCTTTCTCATGGGAGTTTCACAGCAGAAGCTCTTCCCCGTAATTTGTTCTGATGTGTCTCTTTGCCCCAGCTGAACCTGTGTGGCAGCCGTAACCTCACCTGCCCATGTGTCAAGATGAATAAAACGCCGGTGCTGTCGTAAAGGCGACATCCGCAGGTGGGTGTGAGGGGCCGCAGAGCTCAGGCTGCATCTCCTCCCTGCTGCTTGCGACGGTCCCTCTGCCTTCCAGAACTCGCTCTTCTCGTCTCCATACAGCAGAGGTACCTCTAGTGCCCAAATAATATCTTGCAAACAGATGCAGCTACACATGCTAGTGGTTTGGGGGTTTTTCACCCTGGGAGAATTAGTTATATACAAACTTTACTTTTGATTGAGAACTGGTGTGTCACAAAGTGTTTTGGCCTTTTTTTTAAAAAAAAGAGAGGGAAAACTCAGCTACCCCAGAATAATCCTAAACTGTTGCCTGAGCCAGTCCTCTGAGGCATGCAAGGAGATGAAATCAAGCATTGGAGCAGGGGAAACTGAGGCAGGAGAAGGTAAGGGGAGTTGGAGCAGGCTGGTGCTGGCAGGAGAACGTGCCATAGGACAGAGACTTGGCAGCTGTGGTCTGCAGCCACGGGGAGCTGCCAGCGCTGGGCCTGGGGACCCTCTCGCCTCTGCTCAGCAGCGCTCGGCTCCCACGTCGCTCACCGCCCCGAGCGGCTGTGATGCCGGCGGGCAGCGGTGGGGGCTGCAGGAGGGATGGGGCCGGGCAGAGCTGAGGAGCACGGCAGGTTTGCTCAGCAGAGAGGGCATTTGACAGAGGTGACTCCAAGGTTTGGTGGTTGACTTTCACAGCCCCTCCTCTGGCCGCCTTCCTTTGCCCCCCCCCCCACCTCCTTTCCTTTGGGAGCAGCGGCTGGGGGCTGCTCCCGTCAGAGCCCCGAGGCAGGCAGCACGCAGCGCCCTGCCAGGGTACGCAGTCCCGCTGGGGGCCACGTTTGTGCCGCGCTGCCCAAGCCGTGAAACCAAACACTGCGGGTGCCCCCGAGCAACGTCTGGGATGTTCCTGCCAACCCCGAGTGGAAACAGGCCGGAGCGATGCGACGAGAACATTGCACCCATTGGCGTGTTTCTACTTTTAACATGTTAAAGATCATGTCTGTAACATGCTCTAATTTTAGGCTGCAATATATCTGCACTGAATTCCCAGCGCGGAAGAATGAGTGCAGGTGTAAAATTAGATGTATTATTTATGGGCTGGCGGTTACCAGTGCTCCATCACTAAGCGCAGAGCTCATTCGTGTCCGTGCTTCTGCCTCCCCTGCTTCATACCAACCGCCTACCGCCGCTTTCCCACCCCAGGATTAGCCTGCAATCAAAATCTTGTTATCCAGGCGGAGGTTTATAGGGAAAGGACACCATTCCTGCGTTTAGGAACTGATCCATATTAGGATCAGTTAAACATAGTAGCCTTTCATTCTCGGTGGCTTTGCCCGGTGAGAGCCAGGAAAGCACGCTTAATCAGAGACTGAACAAGTATAAATGGCGTGTTTCTAGTCTCTGCCGCAGCCGGAGAAAAGATTATGTGAAATAACTAACATGGAAATGTTAATCAGCATTAGCTGTAGTCCAAATTCCATTATCAGGAATGCTAAATACAGAGAAGGAAAGTGCTCGGGTTAGGGTGGCTTGGCAACAAGCTCTCTGCCCCGATGTCTGGGTCTTGTGCTTCAGGATTTAAGCTTTTATTTAAAATACAAGTAATTTTCTTTCCCTCGTCAGTACAAATGACAAAAATGTCAAAATATACAGCAGCTGTAAATCAGTGCGGTGATGTGTGCAGGCAGCCTGGAACACTCTTCCGAGGACGCACCAGAGCAGCAGCTTGTTAGCGTTGGCATAAACATGCCTGGGACGGGCTGCCCAGCGGCACCCGGCGCGCCAGGGCTGCTGTCACCGAGGGGCGGGCGACCGAATGGGTCTGCCTGGGACGCCGTCAGCCTGGGTGGCCAGTGGGACTCTGAAAGTACACTGGGCTCTTCTCCATCCCGGAATGTGCAAACCAGGAGACGAATCTTAGCCACAAATCTTCCATGTCCATGCAGGCTGAGCACATGTGTATGGACCTGCCCGTTCACGGAACAGCACATCGCGCGGGAGGGGCTTGCCTGGCTGCGCAGAAGTTTGCAGAAGGAAAGGCTTTGCGCCTGAACAGGATCTCCTGAGCTTTTGATTTTTTAATACGTTATTATTTTGTATTAGACGGCTCAGTCCTCAGTTTCAATGCTTTTCACTGCCTGCTTTATCCTGACCCATGTTTTCCAAGTCTTTGTGGTTAGTATTTCTGAAGTAACTCAGGCTCCTCCTGTTTTTGTTCGAGCTGGAAATGCAGGGAGGATGCGGCTGTGGAGCCGTCTGCTGTGGAGTAGAATATGACATGGGGGAAATCCTTAGGGCAGAGTTCACCCCAGTCCAGCAAACTGGAACTGCAATGGATTTACCCGTGCTGCTACCCGTGGAAGGCTGCCTGGGCCCTGCAGGGACGGTGCAGAGGGAGAGGAGCCGTGCAGTCGCATGCATGCGGGTGGTTGTTGCTGCTGGCACTCTCGAATGCCTCCCAGGTTGTACGCGGGCAGGAATTTGAAAGTGGAAGCTGCCCTGTTAGCAGGACAGGGGTTATTTTATCAATGGAGTTACAATGCAGGCCACTCACCCAACCCGAATAACTGAGCAAACAAGTACGTTCAAATAACAAAATCCAAACGAGATGAAGACTGACACCATTTAGCAGGGCTGGAGTCTCCCCAGCTAAAATAAGCCCTGAATTTAGGCGCCAAGTCTCGGAGCAGGAGTTGCCCGTGTAGGCAGGCAAGGGCACTCTTCGAGAGGCAGAGCGCAGCCCGTGTGGGGTGCTCGGAGGAGGACGTGCCCTCCTGGGGGAGACGCGCCATCCCAGCGGTGCTGGAGGAGCTCTGGACTGTTGAGACAGTGTCTGGTGTCTGCTTTGAGTGCACCCTGGCACTTGGCACCAGCAAGAGCACGTGAAAGGGGCCGAGGAAAGGACTCTTTTCAGAGTAGTTCTCAGGCTCTTTGGATGCTTTGACCCATGGGGTTTCTTTTTTGCCTCTCTCTTGAAATGACAAGACTTTGAGAAAATCCGTCCTTGAAAAGCTCTCGCAGCAGCGCGGCACAGAGAGCAGGCTCATGTTACGCGGCTGCTGAACCGAACGGGCAGGTATTTCAGGCAGCCTCTCGCTGCCTGGTGGCTTTGTCCAGCACGCTGCAGGGAGGCACTGGAATTAGGGCACAGTGTGCCGCCTTCTTCCAGGACTGCTCCAAGGGCTGAGGCCTCTGCTCTACAGCTAGATCAGCTCCCGGGTCTGTGTACAGATTGCTGCCTAGCATGAGCCAAAGCTCCTTTCCAGAACCGAATCCCATTCACAGGAAATTCACACCCCGTTTACCATCGGCCAGCATCCAAGAGGGAGCAGTAGTTTATTTTGCAGTATCATGAAATTGGCGGGTGCAGGAACAGGGCAGCGCGGGTGCGAGTTGCCAGCCATGTGCCAGCCTGGCAGGTCAGCCCAGGCACTCCTCTTCTCCCTGCATTAGCCCGGGGGTTGTGCATTCCTCAGCCCCTTTCTCCTCTGCTGCAGCTCCGTTCTTGCTCCTTCTGTGGACCCTGGCCTGCCCCCGGTTTTGCTGCTGCGGGTTCAGCTGCTACTTCAGCAGAAGGCAGGATTTCAAACCCTGCTGGTTTCCCACTGATCAGACCAGATGGAGAGCAGACAAAGTATGGCAGAGATAATGAAGCTATTTTGCAAGGCTTGGAGAGCTGTGTGGTGTTTCTCTGGCTTCAGGAGACACTGCTGCTTAGGATCATTGTGAGACTCGCTGTGGTTGCTATTATTACATTGCAAATCCATGCCTGGATGGTTGCTAACCTGAGATCCTGCTTGCTTTGCTCCTCATCGACCTAAAAATGAATCAAGGATCTCTCCTGTGCTGACAGGAGTTCCCAAGAGGAGACATGGTGTGAGGGAGCTACTGAAGGTCAAGGGCTCCGGTTTCACTGTTGATCCATCTGAGTTTAAACAAGGCTCCGAGCTGTTGATGGTCCGACCCCAGACATCATACGTACAAGGATAAGAAGCTCAGGAAGAGCCTTCCCTTTGCTACTGACTCCACTGCTAAAGCTTTGGAAACTGTGACCGGTGTTGCCTAGGAGCTCTGGTTTCCAGTGTAGCCAGCCAGGAAAACCCATCCAGCGAGGACGGAGAAAGACGTGCTAATGACAAACAGCCATTTGAGATGTTTTCCTCTGAACTAGGCTGGTTCCCTATAGACAGAGCATCCCTCTCTGAAGACCTGTCTGCAGCTCTGCTAGTGTTCAGATGGATTTGCACGCTACACGTTCCCACAGAGACACATTTTTCTCTCTCTCTTTCACTGCAAATGTCGTTAAACCGGAGCAGGGTTACTCCCTGGCTAGTCTGTTCTATCAGGCACAGGAAGGCATTCAGGTCTGGTTAAGTTCCTTTTGATCTTTACATTCCTTTGGTCTTCTTATCACTTCTCTTTATCCCTTCTAATTGTCTGTCCTCCCTGTTGCTGTATTTATGGTAAGGCTTTATCTCTGTGACCAAACCAGTCCATGGGGCTTTGTCCTGCCATTGCCGTATTTCACTATTTCACTCGGTTCAGCCCCAGCAGCACTGGTCTAGGCACAGGGGTTGCTGATGTTCCCTCTGCCCCTGCTCAGAGCAGGGCAGACGTGGCTGCTGGGCAGAGCCTGCCCGAATGAAGCAGCCCCTGCGGTTGCCCTTGGGCTCCCTGCTGTAAGCCCGCCCACGAATGGGTTGCTTGTGAGGGAGTGCTTACAGGATGAGTTCAGGATCTGCATATTTCCAGATGCTCGTTTCATGTTTTCTGCCTCCACAGCCATTCCTGAACTGCTTTGCTAATCCACCGGGCCTTGTGGGGCTACACTGGGCTCTCCCTTTGCACAGTGTTTGCTGTTTCCCTCTCTGCAGGTTTGCCCAGGGTACCGTAGCATCCCGGGAGGCCCCCAGACAGAAGCTCCTAGGTTACAGGACTGAAGCTCCTGGCTACTTCTGCTGATAAACAGAAGCAGCAGAACCCCCCACTTTTCTTTGCAGCGTGGGGAACCAGAATCTAAAGGTGATGATTTCCTGATGCATGTGTGAATGTGAGAAGGTTTTGGTATGTCTCTTGCACCCACTTCTGCTTCTAATTCTGGCTACACAGCATTCACATCCTTGGGTACGACCGCAGTGCGTGTTACACAGAGTTCCATCACAGCTTTCTGGTGTGAACACTGCTGTCTGCGTGACACACTGCCTTTAGTTTCACTTGGAAATTCAGCTCCCTTACACTTGTTGGAATGTGCTGCTTAATTAATACAATTTATCACACAGATGCTGCGGACCACAGTACTAAAAACCATCACAGGTTTACTGGCTGGCTCTCAGTGCTGTTGCCTCATCACAGCAATTTCTCTTCTCTGAAAATGTATTTGCTTTCTCTCAGCAGCAGAGGTGCTTGGCAAGGCTTGGAGACCCAAAATAAGATGCCTTTACATGTACATCTTCCCTAGCGATATTTCAAAATCTTCCCCTTCCAACTGGAACTAGAGTCCCATGTGGTCATGAAAATTAAATTAGCCACTTTCCTGCAGATGTGTGTGTGTGTGTGTGTGAAAACTGAGGAGCTGTTTTGCCTCGGTCTTCATCCACAAACTGAGCTTTACCCGCACCCACTGCCAAAACACATTCCCTTCCTTTGGGGTGTTATCTTCTTTTGGGGTGTGTTTTAATCAGTAACGAATACACAGGACAGCCTGTTCTGTTGGCTGTCTTGGCGGTAGGCAGCAGCCCTAGTTTCTACACCCACTTCTGACCTGATGTACAGCTTTGGAAAGTTGTATCCCACCAGTTTCCATTCCTATTGCTGCCCTGTTGGTTACGCATAGGCAGCTCTCCACGACGGGCACGGTCTCGTGCTCGGTCTGTGTTCCGTGTGCAGGGCTGAGTGTTTCTGTGACTGCCAGGCACTGTTCTGAAATAGCCGCTAGGAATAAGTGAGAGCAGCCAAGTTGGCAGCCGAGCTTTTGTCAAATTCAGCTCCCAAGAGGCTGGCACACGCTTTGTTTTTTCCCAAGCTTGGCATCATGCCAGACTGGTTCAGGAGCACAGTGTGTAAACACTGGCTGCATGGAGGTTTCCGTCTAAACATGTTTCCTCCCTTCTCCCTTTCTTGGAACCCAGAACAAAATGGGGGTGAAAGGAGTAAAACAAAAGCTCGGACACTGGACTGCTTTGGCTGTGCGTTGTAAAAGATTTCTCACCACTTCCTTGTTGGCACCTGCAGCCGTGTCTCCTCCCCATCCCCAGCACGGTGGCAGCGAGACATGCGGGCAGGTTTGTGCACACATGGCTGGCGCTTCTGGGGATGGGGAGAAGTGGCCATGGGGGAAGGTGGGAGTCAGCAGCAAGCAGAGCAGCCAGGCTCCGGGGCCTTCTGGGTGCACCAGTGGCTGCCCGCGTGCTCCAGTTCTCTGTGGCCATCGCTGCAGGCCGCTCCTAGGAGGCACCCGGTGTGGCCACGAGACCCAGCTGAGAAAGGTGGCGGATGGAGAAGTGTGTCTCTGCCAGGTGCACTGCATCCAGCCGGGAGCCTGGGCATGGGCCGGCTGTAAGACATCCCAAGCGAACAAGGCCTCGCTGTACCGTTGCAGTGAAGACTGACTCTTCATGGGTTCAAGAGCAAAGGGAGATAAAATTATACCCTCCTCCATGAGTGTGTCTGGCATGGCGATTAATTTATCCAGATGATTAAGGCAGCAAGTGATACAGGAAGTGGCTGGGTAATTTAATGACCCAGGTAGAAATAGAAAGTGAGGAGCGCGTTTCCCTTTCAGTCATGTTGGGGTTTGATTTGGATATCCTGTTACGAACTGATTGATAAGCCAAGTGCCTAGAGAAGTGTAATATATTCAGACTGATCTGCTTTTCTGTCTTATAAAATAGCTGAGAACCAAAGCGTGTTGAGACTCTTTTTGGAGACAGATGTTGCCATGCGGTGGTTTGTTCAGAGGGTGCTCCCCGGCCAGCTCCCCAGGTGGCCGCAGGCAGATGCCACCGAGCGTAGGTGGTGGTCCCAGAGTCACAGTCCATATGGAACGCGCTCCTTGGTTGCCTCTGCTACTCACAAGCTCAGGAAGGCGGTATCACCCCGCGCGGTGGAGTGCGTGACCACCTAGCTTTGTGCTAGTTTCCTCTTGAACTCTGACGGCGGGTAAGGGAACTGCACAAACGGTGCTCTTCTAACAGAGCAGAAACGCAGACTTTGGCACTGCAACCCTGACCAAACCTCCGCCATGGTGAAGCTATTCCTTCCTCCTATCTCGCTGTACGGCTTGGCTCCAATTAGTTTGTCTTGACTGCTAGACGTGCAGGCCAACACTGCTTCTATTTCAGGGGAACTTGCCAGAGATTAATTAGATCCCAGGCCTGTTAGAGGAGCGGCCAGCAGATTTTGTGTGCCATTAACTCGGTACATTGCTGGAATAAATATACCCTTTGTTGTGATGCTGCAAGCGAAGGTTGTCACAAAAATGAAAGATTTGAACAGATACAGAGTGTGATGGTTTCTGAGATACATAAGCTGCTTGTTTAGATCAGATTCTAGCCATGGGTACTGACACGGCACTAAGTGTGTATTAGTGCGTGCAGCCCTGCGGTGCTCGGCAGTGCTCTGGCAGTCCCCATGGCTGGCCACCCATGGCAGCGGGGCATGAGGACAGTATTGCTGATGGATGAGCACCTAATGGGCATCCACCAAACCCGATGTCAGTGCGCAAGGAGATGTACAGCCCGTGTCAGCCATTGCTCCAAAGAAACCTGTGGTTTGAAGGATAAAGACCCAGAGAAAGAAATATGTGGAGCTGGGGAGACAGCGGAACAAATCTCCAGCAAGAGCTGCAAATTTCCATTTGGCCTCTCTGTTTGTCAGCAGTGAAGTGACCTTATCTAACCACCCTCAGGTTGTGCTTTACTGTTTGTGCCCACGTGAAGCAAATACAAGCCAAGCAGATTGGCTTCTATTGGCTCGTCTCACTTACAAGAGAGCTGGGAAAAAGTCTAGCCAGACAAGCGGGGAATGAGGTGATGGAAGCCAAGAACCAGTAATAGAGTGATGGTGAGAGCATACTGCAGAACAAATGAGGATGTATCCAGCTAATAGGCAGAGAGGGGAGGGGATGTGGAGAGGGGTGATGTAGTGGGAACTGCATGCCAAGAATCTTAGCAGCAGCAGCTTGAATTAATTTGGAGAGTAAAGTGAGAAGTCCGGAGAAAAAGACTGTAGTAGATGTGTCCAAAATCAGGGAATAGTTCTCGCGCCATGGTCAGGGGAAGGGCCAGAGCATGGACATCTCTCCAGACTGCACTGCTACGGCCCGGCTTGGGCTGGTGAGTCAAAGGTGAGAGCTGCAATACGTGCTGTCGAGGCAGTAAGATTAGCTGCGTTCCCTCCTGAGTCTGTACGGCCTGGATGCCAGTCAAACGTACGAGTCAGTCCCTAGTAATTTAACGTGAAACATCTTGTTCTTGTGCTGACACATGCATCGCGAGGGATGAAAGATGCTGTTCAGATAGGGAGCTTCCTGCTTTGACAGGGGTGAAAAAAGGGGAAGGCTCTGCTCCGGCTGATCGCTTTACCCTGCAGAGAACTGTCTAGTGAGAACCGTGGTGTGACTGGGACAAGCTTCACCCAGGATCGACTCCAGCAGGAGGAAGCTGGTTCACGAGGCAGATGCTGTCCTCTTACTGCAGCGGCTGCTGAGCCTTCAGGAGAGCAGAGACCCAGCTGGTCGGTGCAAACGCACGTACGCGTGTGACTATGTGGGGACAGGGAATGGCTCTGGAATTGGTTGAGCACTTGGAACTGCTATGTGCAGCTTCTCAGCACTGACATTATAGCAAGGAGTTATTTTTAAAATTCTGCTTTCCCTTGTACTGGGGTGGCTCAGAAGGAGCTTCCTTTCAACAGCATAAATTTGGTGGAAGGAGGAGAGAGCTACTGCTGTTAGCTTGGTCTTGAAAGTCAGATAATATCTTGTAAAGCTGAAACTTTTGGTAATAAAACCTTATTTTTAATGAACCAACTATTTTCTGCGACAATTCGGCAGACAGTAGTTCTGATTTGAACAACTCAAACCAGTTTGCCCGCCCCAGGTTGGACTTGTGCTGGGGCTTAGCTTTGCGCTTGGATTCGTGAGTGGACATGAACATTGCTGGCTCATGTTTGTGCAGATCCTTACGCAAACACCTTTTTGAGGCGCTGTGTCTTGGGTGCGCTCTAGGAATTTGCTTTTTCAATTCTGTACCTTCAGCTAACGAAAGGAAACCACCGCTTGTATTGCCATGGGTAGGAAATAACCGGGGAATCCTGATCTCACCAGCTTCCAGCTGCTGCTGTCATTTCACCCACCACGTCACTCTGATTTGTGCCAGGCAGGGTCAGGTTACCTGTGCCAGCGGTGACAGCATGGCAATACCAGGCTGACGTGGTGGGAACCAGGGTTCAAGGGGGACTCACAGGCGTGTGAGAGCCGGAGAGGTGCTGGCTGAATGACAGAGGTGTCGAGAGGTGTTTTATTTCTGCTCCGAGGAGAAGCCGGTCTCGGAGTTTCTGTCAGTGCCTTAAAAGCATGGAGACATCCAGAGGGAAAGGAGGTGGCTCCTGAAAGGAGAGAGGGTGCCTGAAAGCAAGAGAGGAGAACCCTGAAACCATTAAATGGCATTCAAAGCACAAATATCGTTTCTGCAAAGGGTTCAGATCTGACTTAATCCCTTTTAGATGAGGTTAGGCTGGGGGTTAGACTCCTCTGGGGAAGGTTTTCATTTTGGAGCATGCTGGTACTTCTCAGCGGCACTGGAGTGCACAAAATGACAGTATATATTCAAAGTCACCAGGTATCTTTCCCTCTAAACAGGCCACCTACAGAGAAACCTGAGTTTGAATACATGGTTTGCCTGAATTGATTAAAAAGCAGTGACATTTACCTTGAGCTCTGCTTACATTAGAGAGATACATTGATTAACTCCAACCCAGCTGTAATAAGCAAGGTTTTAGAGTTTAAACACAACCCATAGGTTGTAATTAAACAGTCTCAAAACTGTGCATGACCTTAAAGTTCCCAGTGCTGTGCCATTGTGTGTGACAGGGCTGTGAGTAATGTGATGAAAAGGAGATGTTAAATAGACTTTGGGGTGAACAAAGCTGCGACCAAAACAAGCGAACTGCCACCCTCAGACATTCCTTACGCAGAAGCAGGGAGTTAATTACATTGTTTTAAATGCTGCCTCTACTCGGCTTGTAAGATCTCTTGTGAATAAACGTCTCCTTTATTAAGAGGAAGGATGTTTGCAAGGCCAGCAATCAGTTTGCTTTTTCCACTCCTGGCAAGCACACGCCGGGCTCCTACCCTCTCTCTCCCACCACCAGGTCCGGGAGCTCTGTCCTCTTTCCCCAGCCCGGCAAGCCTGGAGGGATGGCGGCTGTGTCTTCCCGGGGGACAGGCCCACACGGCGCGGCGGCCCTGCCCTGGTCCCGGGACTCTCAGCAGCGCAAAGCCCGGCCGCCCTCTCCGTGGTGCCCCTGAGGGGCTGCCCTAGTGCCAGAGCGGCGCACCGCCTGCCGCGTGCCTCTGCCCCGCCCGCGGCGCGCCCCCTGGCGGGCGGGCGGCTCCGCACGGGATAAAACCCCGCCACGCCGCTCCCGCCCACACCCCCTCAGGCGGCCTTTAAAATGAGGAAGTCCCTCCCCCCGTCCCGCCTAGTGATTGGCCGCGACGCCCGCGCGGGCGGGCGGCGATTGGCTGGGACTCCCCAGGTGGGCGGGGCGGCGGGCTAGGGGTGCCGCGGCGGGCGGGGGCTGTCCCGTCCCGGTC
>VWZL01003016.1:126938-201381 GCA_013396915.1 Stercorarius parasiticus | reverse complement strand
GGGGGGCGGGCTGGGGTGGAGGGTGGGCTCTGCTGGGGGGCAAGGCTGGGTGAGGTGAAGGGGGGTCTGAGGCCTCCGGGGGTGGATGGGGCAGGAGGGCTGTGAGTCTGTGGGGTGTCCGGGAGCTGGGGTGAGAGGAGCAGAAGGGACTGGGCAGCTGGGTGTTCCGGGGGGGCAGAGCACGGGGAGCCCTGGCTCCCTGGGGAGCTGAGGCTGTGCTGGGGGGCAGAGAGCATGGAAGAGCTGGGGTAGCTTTGGGGGAGGAGAGCCTCTGGGATCTGTGGGGAGCGAGCTCTGTGGGGCAGCCGTCGGGCAGCCATGGGGCGGCAGCACCCTGGCACTGGGGGCTGCTGGAAGAGTGGGGGTCCCTCGGGGTTGGAGTGCCAGGGCAGGCGGTGCACCCCGGGGAGCAGGCACAGCAGAGAGGGGATCACGGGAGTGGGATGAGAACATGCGCTACACCCAGCACCCAGCCCCCTGTTCAGCCTGCCCTAGGTGACCTGCAGCTCAGAAGACAAGCCTGCAAACATGTTACCTCTGCATTCAGTTTTGCTTTCTGCCTTCAGCAGAAATTAACGCTTTTTTTTCTTTTTTTTTTTTTTTTCCCTGTAAGAGCCTTGTGAGCTGGTGTTGAGCTCCGACTGGCAACCTGCCCTGGGGCTTGCTGAGATATGTGTGCATGGCATTGTCAGTAGCTTGTTCAATATTAGCAATTCCTGTGTCAAAATTGGAGCACTTATCCCAGCGCACAGAAGGACGATTTGTGTAGAAAGTGGACAAAAAGCTTTCAAAGTGGCTAGTGACTTTACACAGTTGTGATTTCTGATCATCCAGTCTGGGAATACTGGGCCTGGGAGAGCTGCAACCTCTGGAAATGTCATACCTTTGTGATGGTGCAATTTGTTGTGTCTCATTCTCTACAGCTTCCAAGATCTAGGCTGGTGTTAGCTGGCTTTAAATGACTTTATTGGTTTTCATTTTTACTTCGTTCATCTCTTCAGATGACTTTTGATGAGAGAGGTCTTTGTGACTGAAGAAAGCTATGTTGGGGAATTACTCTGTGTGGTAAATCATTTTTAATCGTGACCATTCAGTAAATGCTTCTGTGGGAGTCTGCTGTGGAAGTTGCACTCCTAAGCTGCTTGCTGTCTTCCTGTGCTGATTTGCTAAACTTGCCACTGGCTACGTGGAATAGCGGAAAAGGGCCGGTTAATACGGTACTCTGACTTTTATCAGTTGTCTTTTAAGATATTAGCTATCTTCAAAATACTCCTGCACATTTGTCTTGGATCTGAAGCTATTACTTGAAAATAATAGCTCATTTGGAAGATATGTAGATATTCAGGCTTGTAAACTGCTGACTGAACTCATCTGACAAAATGACAGCTCAGTGTGCAAGTGCATCACCGTGCTGAACATTTCACTGTGAAAGGAGTGATTCAGATGTCTGTTATGATAATTTGTCATGTGTAGGCTGGCATCAGTTTATGTTATTCATTAATTGTCCTATACTTTAGACTGTTTGTTGTTTCAAAATAAGCCTACAATAATTAAATTTCAACAAACACTTACAGCGCCTGTATTTATTTTTGAATAGAGATGGAGATTTTTTTACTTCCATAGGTGGAGGCTCAACAAGCCTTTCTTTCAAAGCAGGTTTGAGCATTCTTAATACTTTTCAGAGCTGAAGTTATTCTAAAAAACAAGAAGCGAAATTATTTTCACTGAGATCCTTTAAAAACTGGGTTTTGTACCCATCATGTTCTTATTTCCTCTGTTTATTACGTATTTTGGTTACACGATCACTCCACCAGCTAATCAAACACCAACTTATAATCTTCTATATGGGGAAAAAAAATAAATCCATCCACATGGGTGGGTGTTAATAGTGAGGCTGAAGGGGGGGATGACTGGGTAAAGCCAGGTCTCTGTTTCTGAGGGGAAGTGGGTGGGAATCCTGCCAGTGTGAACTTTATAGATCCTGCTTGAAACGAGTGTAAAAGAGTTGCCCGTTTGAGAAACTTCATCCCTCTCTCCTGTCCCCACCCAGTGCTGTTTCCTGGGGGGTGGAGAGAAACCTAATTCCTTCATGCTTCTGAAAATTCTCCTGCGGGTTAAGGTAATAGTTACATGCCCTCTGTCTTCTGATGATGAATCTTTTGGATATGGCTTTATTACCTGTCTCACAATGGAGGGAAGCCATGAAAAGCAGCAGAAAGTAAAAATGATTGTTATTACCAATTCTGCAATTATCTAGAATGTTGTGTCTGAAAATGGAGTTATCTGGTTTTGCCAACTCCAGCTGGCTCTTGGTGCTTGGAAAATAATCTGAGCAGCCTGTTCAGTAACTTCAGTGCTCTGAATAGTGAGACAAATGCTTGTCATTTGCTGCAGTGTAGGCTGGAAACTTTAACACCAGATTCTGTGGAGCAGAAAGCCTTGGGGGCATGGTCCTTACTTCCAGTCAGAGATGATGCCCCATCCACCAACATTTACAAGATAGATTTTAATTAACGTAGTCAGTCATATTGGGGTGACCACAGCAGCGTGCACTGCTAGTATTTCTGAGATTCCAAAATACATGCTGATATTATAAATGCACGTTTGTGATCTAGTTTGTGTTTAGAATCTGTGTTCTTCCAGTAAAGTTAGAAATTCTGTCTGTAGCTCTATGTACAAGAAGCAAATATGAAGTGCTCACTGGTGGTTTTTTCTTGAGAAGATGATTGGGGAAAGATTGATTTATTGTTCTGCAAAGCTATTTCTATTTTACACCTTTGCTAATCGACTTTCACTGGTGAGATTCTAACTGTTGGCCTCTGGGGGGGGGGGGAAGGTTGCCTACTTCTTTAACACTTGGGAAATAGCTGTGGAGGTGTTCTGTTAAATTTGAGGCGCGTTATTCTGTGAATGTGGGGGTTTTAACCTTTCTGTCCTTTGTGAAGAGGTCTGGAATTCAGGGAAGGGCGCTTCTGGACTGCTTGCCAGAGGATAGCTGCTTCCTGTGAAACACAGGGTTCTTGGCAGCGCTTAGAGCACAGCTGAAGCTGTATCACTGAGCAGTGGCAGGTCTGCATCTCTTGAGTTGTTTGCATCCTAAGATACTACATCAAAGACAGAGCTGGTGTGAGATACGCCCGTGCTTCAGAAATTAGCAGTGCTGCCTGGAGCACCTGCCAGTAATGAGAATGAGCAGATGTAAAACAATGTGAAAACTTCTGTCAATCCTTTCTCCTCTGGGGAAAAATGATGTTGGATTTATTTTTTTTTTAATTAGGAGAAACCTATCATCATCTATAATTAGCGGAAACCATTGTGCAAGAAACAAAGGTAGACATCTGAGCACTTGCCCTGGTATGATGATTTGTGATTATTAAATTAATATCTGAACAAGTTGTGTAGTTAGTGACAGCTGAACTTGTTTAAGGTTGTGTTAACGCTTTTTCCTGTGGAGACTGCCCAGTTCTGTTAAATGGATGACTGTTCCTCTGCATAAGGAGTGGAACTCTGTGGGTTGACCCAATACACAATTAAACAACTGCTGCTGCCCTGTCAGCAGCAGGGAGGGGAGGTACCACCTCTTGTTCAGATTTGACTGTTTTTATTAAAGGAATGGAAGAATACTGTTTGTCTGAATTTGCTAATTAGCAACACTGTATCTTTGTAAGTACAGCAGAATAACTTCGTTTAAAATGACTTGTAGCACCAGTATGCTGTAGAATATACATTAGTAACTGAAGGAATGAAGTAAAAGATAGATGTTTGTTAACCTAGTCTTAACTGAAGATTCAAGGTCACTTGTGTGTTGAACTTCTTAAACAAAAGAAAAAACTTTTGTTGCTGGTGGCAACGAACAAGATTTTCATGGCCATTTTGTTGCAACTCTGCTCTGCAAAGACAAAACATTTTTTGTCAGCCACGCTGATCACAATGCTATGACCTATCAGCAGAACTTTTCCAGCGTTGGCTGCTGTTGACCAGAGCAAAGATACTCTTCCCTCTCGCCTACCTCCCTCCTGTCTGCTGTGGGCAACCTCGCAATGCCATCTTCAGGCAACGCAGCCAAGAATCAGCAACACTATAATATTCAAATGTCAAGTCCTCGACTGGCTGTGGTTGTTCTTTAGAGTATGTTTGTGTTCCAGGAAGCTTTATTAAAGCTCGTGCTAATGTGCGTGTTCCTTGGGGGAAAAAAAAAAACCAAACCAAACAAACCCTTTGTGATTCATTTGCATTTAGCTAAATAGAATTGGGTGCTTGTTTGTGTGATGTTTGTGGTTGATGTTGAAGAAACGAGAGGTTAGTCAAGACGGGCAATTTGTGGTTCAGCAAAAGCTTTGTGGTGCAGCCTATTTACAGGTGCATTGTAATTTTCAGGCTCCTTAAAAAGGAGTGTTTATCAATGCTTTATCATTTTGGAATGTAGCAATTAAAAATATTTTAAAAATTGGAAGTACAGTGAGTGCCTGTGTGCAAGTTAAATATCCTTAGCTGATTTGCAGACATAATTATGCAGATAAGGCTGTTTGATTATCTGTTTTAAGCTTTTTCTGAACTTTTGTTCAGATACAACTTATGTAGTACTTAGTATTTAAATATTAATATTTATCAGCAAGCAAATGCTTATAACATCTGAGAGACTGATGTTGTCTCCATATTTTCATTACTTAATGGAAACCGAACAGGGTCGAGTCAGACTGTAACATTGCATTCCCTTCTCCATGCATGTGTGCTTGAGGCTGCTTCCCTGCATGATGAATGTAATAGTCAGATGGTGTTTCATCACCCCCTAATATTTTCTAATGCTTTGTTATTAATAAACAGAATTACACAAATCAATGGGGCCTTGCCTGAGAGCTTTGTAGTTTCAAGCTAATGGTTTGCCTGGAGTCGGAGGAAGGCAGTGTGATAATGCTGCTTTTAATGGCAGACAAAGGCGGCCGGACTCTGACCTTGCTGCTGCTTTCTCCCCGTTTAAAGGGGAAATACTTTCTCCTGGGCACTTGTGGGGGCAAAGCCGGGCTGCAGGAGGACCCAGGCTTCCAGGGCTCCCCATCTCCCATTATGTCTGTGGTGAAAGCCGTGTTGCTCTCCTTACTGTAAAAGGGTGTTATGTTCTTTGATGTGTGTCAGTCCAGCCCCGGTTCCCGTAAAATTAACTTATCAGACTGTTGTAAAATGCAGCTGCAAAAACAGTGATATGTTTCCAGAGTGCATAATTAGTTCTCATCACTTTTATTAGTGTCCAAGTTGGTCTGTATCTCAGGACTGAGAATTTGAGGATGTTTTATCAATAAAGTGCAGTTGAGTTGTATGTTGGCAATGAAACATGAGGAAGTTGTGTTTAAAAACAAAATTGATTTTTTATTTAAGTGGCTTTGCATCCTTTAGGAGCTGGACACAGTTCTTTGATTCTTTCACTGTATTGTGTGTGCTGTTGTAGTTATGCTGGTGGTTTTTTTCCCCCTACCCCAGCCAAGCTGAAAAGAAACTGGCTATACTGTTAGGTGCATGTCTCCTTGCAGGTGGAAATGTACTGTTTGACACAGATCAGAGCCCTTATGATGGTTTTGAGAGGACTATTTGACATGTCACATAAGTAGCTAGAACTAGATTTGAATACTTTCTTGATACTTAATAATTTGATCTGGATGGGATGTGCTAGCTTGTAGTAGGAAGGAAAATGCCTTAAGAATAGGGTAAAATCAGGAATGTTTATCTTGAGGCTTTAGATGGTTACTGTTTGTTTTGCTTTAACCTGTTTTTTAGGAGAATATTACCTATATTAATTACAGGATGCAGTTACATATAAACAAGCCATGCAACAGCACAACTGTTATTATGAATTCTCAATAGGAGCATTTTGAGAGCAGTGCAAAACTAGAGTGGTCCTAGGAAGGCTGTTATTTTTGATTGCTGTTTAGACTACGCCTTGCCTACTCTGTGGCATTCGATGACTTTTCCGTAGATGGAGAAATTGCAGTAAATAAGGTGGTAACATGACATGTTTCAGCCAACAGGTTCCCACATGCAGCAAGAGCCCTGTGTTCAAGCTGTGTCTGTTTTTCCATTATGTAGCCTGAGCAGTACATCTTACTCCAGAACGTTTGTATGCGAATACAGACATATCCTGATAATCAAGATAGGCTTATAAAATATAGAATGCCAGTTCCCCCTGCATTTGAGCTAACACTTTCTGAAGTGTTGTATCTGCAGTATTTTCTAGGCAACTGCAGACAAGCCAAAGTCCACAAGATAGGTGGGTATTAGCTGATGTGTGTCCGTACTGTAGGGGAAAATACACCTGGTGCATATCTTTAAAAATAGTTTAAATAGTCTAACCTAGTCTTTCATTTTGTCAGTCTATGCAGTCTTTAAATAAATCAAACTACTTCAAAAGCAATTGTCGTTTTGTGCCATATAAAATCGCAGGGTGTGTCTGTTCAGATGTTAGTTATGATCACAAATGTACTCTGACCTCTGTAGAATGAACAGGAAAATTAAATGCATGGGCTGATGGATGTGCCGAACCTACCCTTCTCACCTGTGCTCAGCGTACGTGACACATGTATGTTTTTCAAGTAACTCTCCTTTGTCAGTGAGTGTCTGCCTTTCTCTGTGGGAAAACTGCATGAGACCTGAACTGGAAAAAATTCATATCTTGTGACAAAGATGGGCCTAAAATTAATAATTCTCTGTCTTTTCTTTGACAAGAATTGATTTATCTGATTGTCTTCTCAGACTTTAGAAACTGCAGTGTTAGTTTTATAACTATTTCCGTAAAAGTATTATGTTAGTGTTTTTGTCTGGATAATTATTTAGGACCATGCACATGTTTGTGAGCGCTTGCTGTAAGTGGTGATGGCAGTGTTTTACCAGAGCTCTTTGCTGTCAGTGTGTTATGTGCTTATGTCGCCCGCTAATGGCATTAGAGGAGGATGTGTCCCGTTTGGTTTTTTCCATTAATAGGATTATCTACCTAACCCAGCAGTGACGAGGATCTATGTTCACTTTCACAGGTTTATGTCAGCTTTCAGGCTGAAAGGTTTAAGAACTGCTTTGAATTACAACTGGTACTTCTGAAGTCAGTTAGATGACTGCTAAAGATTGTCCATGCTTTGTTTAAATAGGCTGGTTATTTATGTAGTTGGTGTTCTGCAGCTGTGTAGGCAAAAGTGTTCAGAGACTCTGGATGAGTCCCAGTTCAGGTGGAAGTTTCTTGAGCAATACTATTTCAGCAACAAGTTAACTTGTCACAATTTTTTCACTGCCATATTAAGACCAGTATTTCTTGTGTCCCTGGCCCTGTATTGCCTTTTTAAAAAAAGGTCATTCTCAAATGGGAGTCATACCTCCTTGATTGTGCTCAGACTGGTGACCAGAAATCTCTTCTTGCTGGCATGAAAAGTCTTGTTAGTTCCCTTCTGGCTACTAGGTTTTCACTCCAGAGAATATCTGGGTTGAGAAAAATCTCAGCAGAAGAGCTGCTGGGATTAAAGGGTATTATGGATTGCTTTCCAGAGGCCTTCAGGGTTGGGATCTTCATTTGTCTGTCCTGTTTGGGTCCCCATAATCCTAGTATTATTCTTTCTTCTTGTGTGTCTTGGGATCCCTAATGGAGCACTTTGCTCTGAGTTCCTCGGTGGGGACACTTGGGTGGCAGGGTGGGCAGTGATACTGTGCATGGCTTCTACCTGCTTTTCTTTTTTTGGTTCAGAGGGAGAAGATGCTCAGTAGCTTCAAGCTCAGATTCCCTAAGTATGATACTATGTTTATTTATTGATAAATATATATCCTATAACAATAATAAAATTTAAACATTAACTTTGCTAATTGCTTCTCAGTTTTTTAGCTGTGTACAAATATATATATTTTTTGTAGCCTATCAGAACTACCCTTGCTGATAGCACCCCATGGCTTTCATGGCCAGCAATGGTGTGCCCTTCCACCGCCTTCAGTAACTGAACATCTTGTCTTGCTTTGCTCAGAACAGTGAGAGTAATTAGGCTGGGTACCAAACATGCCTTGAGTGTAAATAGCTCTTCTGGCAGTCATTAATGCTCTTGCTGCTCTCATATTTAAATACTTAATTATAATGATGGATGATGAACAGGTTTGTTTTCAAAGGTTGTAGTTTTAGAGTCTCCTATAAACTTTGACTCTGAACTATGCCGTATATTCTTTTTAGAAAATATCACCACTATCACTTTTTTACTATCTGCTGCCTGAATCGGTGCTGGCTGAGAGTATTGTGGCGTGCAGCATAGGAGGATGTAATGTTATGTGATGGTCCAAAGATATCCACAAGACGAGGACTGCAGATAGGTAAAGTAGCTTAACCTCTGATCTGCTAAATATCTGATAAGATAAAGGGTTTTGGGTTCAGAGGGAACAGGAGGAGATGATTGCTCATGCAATGTGTAGTTAAGTTGTACAGTCCCTTACCAAAGGGTATTGAGGATGCTAAAAGCTTACCTGGACTTGAGGAAAAACTGGGTAAGTTAATAGAGCAATTCATTCAGAATTATTAAGCATGTAGGTAGAATCCCTCTAGCCCAGGAAGTTTAAATCATTGATTGAAAGCTAGGAGAGCTTTTGGAAGAGTATTCTGTGCTTGTTCAGTTTCTTTTTCTGAGCACGCTGGTGTGTGTGTGTGTGTGTGTATCTCTGCACCTCTCCCGAAGGCGTTACAGTACCAGATGGAGGTACAGAGTGCATGCAGATGCCTAACATATCTGCTCACTATAAAGCCCTTAAACTGAGAGCACACCAGATACAAGCTGATAGGAACAAGTACTGCATTTGATCCTAGCCAGATGGTGGAGATGGGATACTCCCTTATCTTTGGAGACCTGGAGTTGGGAAGAATTCCTGGCAGGCTGAGCTTAGGGAAAAACAGGTGCTCTGTGTTAACACAAATGGGCAGCATTGGCCTTAGCTAGGCATCTGTGGTATGTTTGGCAATTTAGCACCTCCAGAGATCTGTCCTCCTGGTGGATCTGATGATGGTCTTTGTTCTGAAAAGCCAAATCCGAATTAGGTTCCAAACTTCAGTTACACCGAAAGAATGCAACTCAAGTACACTTCATTGGTTTCTACCCTCTGAGCTCTCTGAGATACAGCCGCCTTAGAGAACTATTTATTTGGTGTGAGTTTGTCGCTGGGCTGTGTTTACCAAAGCTGCTCAGGCTGCTGGAGCCATGAAAGCCGTGTTTCCTGAGCACTGCTGTCTCTGCCTGGGCTGAGCTGGGCAGGGGCGGGGAATGCGGTTTAGCAATCCTAAATGTTGTGGTCGAGACTGTCATGGGAGGATCCTCGGCATAAAGGATAAGTGCAGCTCACAAGTCATGAGGAATGTCTGCAGGCAGATAAAAATGGAGACAAGTGAAACCTTTGGGATAAATAAATTGGAAAAGACTGTTCACCTGGAAGGCATAGTCTTGCCTACACAGTTTCTCGCCGAACTAATGTCAGTTAAGCAGTTTGAGGTTTTTTTTTTTTGCTGTTGCTGTCACTTGTGAAATATATTTATTTTTTTTCCAAAAAATGCCATTATTAGCTTGAGGAGCCAGATTTGGCTCTCGTGAGAGGATAACTTGAGAGGACATAGTCATTGCACTTTTTTGGAGTGGCTTTCTCACATGGACACTAATTGCAGCGAAGTCTTGGAATGCTCTTTTGAGAAACATGTTAGTGCTGCAAGGCAAAGGGCTGATGCTCACAGACAGTGATGTGGAATAGTTTAGAAGTTACTGAGAAAGGGTGAATTTGTGCAAATATGAATGAGTGATTTTTAGAATCTCTTTCCTGAGAAGGCCCGTTTATGAGGTTATTTGCAGTCTCTTGTGTGCGTCCCCCAGGGTGCGCGTGTATGTGGTTTGTCTGGCTATGCACCATGTTTCTCTTCTGCAGACAGAACAGTGCATTGCTTGTCGTGTTGACCTATTCCTCTAAATACGGCACTCAGGAGATCTCCATTTAAATTTAAAACTTGTGAAAGGAGAGTCTACATCTTCCCTGCTGTTAATCATTATGCTGTCTATTTAATGTTTTGACAGCCTCTGTGACTCCTCTCATTTAACATGTTGGGAGACAGACTGGCAGCAGCAGTAAGCTGAAACCAGCTTCTATTCAGAATAGGTTTCATCACTGTAAAAGGAGATTTTTTTTGAAGCAGAGGCATGTATGTTTTCTAATTTAAAATCGGTTACATTTCTGTCAAAATAGGATCTTGCATTCCATCTGCTCTGCAGTTGTAACTGTCTGAAGTCTGATCGTGAGTCTGGTTTCGGCTTCGTGGTGTGGTGGAATGGGAAAAAATTACTCCTGCGAGTATTTCAGTCCTCCTGTGTTATTAGTGGTGATAAGTATGACCTTCATTAATGTCAGTGGACAGTTAATTTGACTAACGTGTTTGTTATTTTAAAGTGAGTGTTTGCATGTCTGCTGAACATAAAAACACCATAGTAAAGTTTCATGCATGTTTGTCTCGTTAGTTAACGTTAAATCTAAAATGCATTACTCAGGGCATGAGCATGCGGAGAATGTATTAATAGCTATTGCTTTCTATCGCTTGGCTATCAAGTACTGGATTATCAGAAAATAGATCTGGGCTGATGAGACTGTGTACGTATTGTTTACAAGATATTTCAGATCTGGGCAATATTTACTTGTGAGTCTGACTCACTCTGGCAGTCTGTCACAATAGAAACAAAACCTCTGGGAGGGTTCTCCTGGGGACTGCTGGGGACAGGCTGAGCGGGCGGCCGGACCCACCAAGGGCTTCACCGCCCGGGCAGCCCCTGGCCAGGGGGAGCCCCTATTGTTTGAAGAGTTATGAAGTCTGAAGATGATCCTGAAGATGGGGAAAATACACTTGGGGATCCCAGCTAAGTGAAGGATGGACCAAAATGAATTCAGGGCGGTGGAGAGAATACGTTTCTCGAAGCAGCCTGTTTGAACTCTGGCTTGCCGCTTTGTGAGCTGCAGTGGTTTGTAACTTGATGCGAGATAGTGATCGCTTCTGGCAGCAAGAAGCTGCGACTTCTATGATGACTTGTTGGTTTTCTTGTGCAGCTAAAGACACAGTAGGTATCTTAGATTTCATGTCAATGGAAGTAGTGCAAAAACGTAAAAGCTTGAATTTTGTAAATGTTTTGTAACAGTTTCTCTTTAATCAGTGTGTGTTATGTCTGTCATTTATAACTCGTGTGGAATTTTCCTTAAATGTGAAATGCTTAGGAGACAATATTTGATTTAGTACATCATAGGAAATGGATACCATTTACTTAAATGTTATAACCAGAGGGGAAAAAAATTAAGATGATGGTATTTTTTTTTTTTTTTTAAATCATGCTCTTGTTAATCAGATTTATGAAATGGAAGGAAGGAATGGCTGGTGAAGGGTTTTCTATAGATTCAGGTGAGTTTGTGCAAGCTGCAAGTATGGAACACAGCAATCCAAATCCAGTGGCAGAAGTGCAAGGTGTGATTGCTTTCCTCTAAGGATGTGAAATGTGTCATATGCAAAAGAATTGAGAGGGAGTTTGTACAGTTTCTAAGGTATTTAAAAATAAAACTTGCATAACGTAATGTTATGTACATAACTTGCTATGAACGTAATGTCACCAATGCAATGACTTCACTACGCCAACCAGGCTGGCTTGGCTTTTAAGCTAATAAATGTTTTAATTGATGGACAGATTGGTACTGTGCTTTAGCTGGGCAACACTAGTGATTGTAATTTCATTAGTTGTCTATTTTTATTCCTTCATGTCACTTTTAGCAAGTACTGTACTGAATAAGCTATTGCTAAGACTTCATGATTACTGTGAACTTGTTTATTATGAGAATGGGGAATAAAGATAATCATGACTACAACTCCATTGTACAAACCATTCTACAGCTGTAGGGTGGTGGTAGTGGGCTTTTGTTTTTGTTCTGTTTTGTTTCTCCTCTTTTACCTAGCAAACCCTGTCTCTGGTGCAAGGCGAGACCTTGCTGCAGCTCTGGGCTCTCCCGGCTTTGAGAACTGGAGAATTTGCACTGGCTCTCTTCATTGTGGATCTTCCAGACTTTATTACATTAAATCTTGAGAAATGTTGGTCTTTGCTTGTAAGACAGTCTTAAGGGGAGGGTAGTTCTGTCTTGATAGAATGTGACAATTTTTTTTAACATGAAGATTATATGGAGTTGCTTTTTAAAAATCTGCTGTTGTTCTTGCTTTCACATGAAGACTGCCAAGACTTTTGCGTAGTGCGTTTGGTGCTTTAAGGAGGTGGAGGAGTGTGTTGTGATGAACCCAACGCGAAGGACATGGCATTGATAAGCTGCTTTCTCACTTCAAGAAACAAAAATGTTTTCAGCTACTCTTTGACTGCTCTATTTTGGAAATTATTAGGTTTACCAGTTTTAATGTTCTTTATTCAGTCAGGCGTGGAATTTCTGATCCACCGTGATAGTAACTTCATGCGCCTACAGGCTGCTTACATCTCACTGTTATCGGTAAATTCTTTTGCTGTATAGAGTTAGATTTCAATATAATACTCGTTTATAAGCCTTTTATCTTCTGTTGAAAGCTTCTTGAACATGAAGTCATTGGTGTCCAGCTTGGCCGTGAAGTTTCTGTCACAGAACAGAATTTCCTGAAAAGTGTAAAGCGATTCAGAAAGGACGGTTTAGGCAACAGAAGAGAACAAGCTCCCTGTTTTGGGGCAGGATGCTTGGCCTGTGGTCTGAAATTCTAAATTTGAAGTAAACAAGGAAAAAAGTTGAGGGGTGATGAATGTCTGAGACCGAATGCGTGGTGGTCTAATTATAAGTGACATGTACTTTCTTTGCAATCTACATTGCTTTGGTAATTGCAACTTGGTAAAGCGATAAACATTGAATTTCTTTCTCCTACAGCTCAATAGATGTTCCTCCCTTGAATATCACTTTTAGCTGAATTTTGACCTGTTGAACAGTCTGATACAGGAGAAACTGTCCTGTTGCATATTTTTAGCGCACCCATTTGATGTTAAAATTTGAAAACTGCTTGGGACATAGTGGAGCTGGTTGAGATCTATTTTTAAGAATGGCTGAATTCAGTGAGTTGAATTAGCGAGTACGTTGCTGTGCTGGTGTCGTGGGTACCTACACTGACCTGCAGCACTTCAGCACTGGGTTTCACGCTGTGCAGAGCTGGGGTGCTGTTTGGCGTCGTATCGGATCCGCTGCTGTCCCCTGCTGTGGGCTTGTGCCTTTCCTCCCTTGGGACCTGGCTGCCGGCGGCTCAGATCAGCAGTTCTCTCTGCCATGGTTCAACGGCAGTTCTCTCCGTGGATTTTTCTTATGGATGGGCTTGTCGGGCAGCCATAGGGCGAGCGTGCTCCCCGGCCCCAGGCACATAAAGCAGGGGGCGAGTGGTTGGGGAGGAGAAATAGGGTCTCTGCTTCTTGCTTTTCTGATGTTCTTTTATCAATTATTGTTACGCATTGGGCATGAAAAACAGTGTAACTTTCAGTAAAGCTGGGAAGCTCAGCTGTTCTTGATAAATGTGAACTTGGCTTAGAGACGGCTAAATTTAGTACATATTTCATGTGTTGCTGACTGCTGAATTCATGAAAACTGAAGTCTGCCATTGATCACATCTCATAATTGCCCTATTCAAATATCTCCTACAGCTTAGTCTCACCTGTTGAGTTCTCCGGCACCTTTACTATATAAGGGTTGATAGAGGGGAAAATTGTAGCAGCTGTGTCTTATCTGCCCACTTCCTTATGAAACAATTTTCTTGTGAATACTGAGAAGCTTATACTGGAGATGATTACTTAAATTGGAGGTTGTTAACGGTGCTATTTTGGGCTCTGTTACTTGCAATTCCTCACTTATCTGCGCCTTTGTGTTGCATTTTGTTTATTAATTTTTAAGTTTTGAGACATGGACAGATATTTAATATATAGGAATTAAACACTTGATTGTTTTGTTTAGACTATTGTAATTCAAATGATTGACAATAAAGATGTACAAGAAAACCTCCAGTTTTCATATAATAAATGGAGTTAATTGACTTGCTGATATGAGAGAACAGTCGATATGCCCTCCCTGAAGGGTACGAGACTGAGAAGAGACAGCTTTTCAGGTATATAGGTGCTGCAGAGGAAAGGAAGGGGGAGTTCTTAATGTGGCCGATAGAGGGGCCAGAAGGAGATGTCTAAAGACAGCCTGATATGAGAAACTGTCTGAAAAGCTCATTTGAAAATGAGGATAGGGAACTACTGTCTGTGGCTTTAGTTTTAGTCCTATTAGACAGAACAAACCAGAATGAGGAAAACCAAAGAGGTTTGACCCTAAAGGTCTCCTTTAGGAGCAAAGCGACTTAACTAGACTGTCTCAGAGCACTGTACGTTCAACACTAACAGCCAGATTGAAATGCTCCAGTGATGTTATAACTCTAAACATCTTAACGGTACAGCTCTATCTGTAAACCAAGATATTTTTTGATCCATCCCTCCCAGTTGCATATGATTCAGCCTTTTATTGAAGTTCCTTTAGTAGATCAGTAGCGTACCATAAGCTCACTTGCTTTTCTAATGCTCTTTTATACAGCTGAACACAGACTGGAACAAATACGATGACAGGTTAATGAAAGCAGCTGAAAGGGGTGATGTGGAAAAGGTTTCATCAATTCTTGCCAAAAAAGGAGTCAGTCCTACTAAACTGGATGTGGAAGGGAGATCTGCGTAAGTAACTTCCAATACTACAATAATGGTGTTGGGAAGCTACTGAAAGTTACTCAGTTCCTAAATCTTGCTGCTGCTCTAAAAACTGTTTAATGTATAATCTATATAATGCATCATGTTAGATTCTAGCCTCATCTAAACTGGAATACCAGATAGCTAGAATGTCAAATTCTCATAAATGATCTCTTCAAAGTGAATTTAAATACTTGCTCTTGCCAAATTTGAATGTTAGAGAGAAATGGAAAACATGTTGGCTTTTCACCTGGCTTGCTGATTCAAGGTAAATAATGATTACTTCTCCAAAAAGTCATCTTGTTCCTTACAGTAAAATCTGCAAAACTCTTAACTGGAGTTGGATACTGTCCAAAGCTGAATTTGTGGTGTGTAATGCTTTCAGTACGTAGCTGTTTGCTTTGACTTTCCTGATCAATAATAGCCTTTTTTTTTGTATAAAACAGCTATACTTAAGCAAGGTATTATCTATTTTTAGATTCCATGTTGTAGCATCAAAAGGAAACCTGGACTGCTTGAACACCATCCTCATTCACGGAGTTGATATCACAGCCACTGATGCTGCAGGTAGACTTCCTCAACTAACTGCAACTTGCAAAAGTTCTCATCCTGTTTTTTACTTTGGAGTGATACTAAGCTAAACTATAGGATAGATGTTCTTCCTTTCTGTGGATTTCCCTGTGGTGAGCAAAAAAACTGTGTGACTTGTTACTGAAATTAGAGGAAATGGGTTACGTCCAGTAGTCTAAGTTCATGAACGCCCCTGACGTGCAGCAGAACTTGTGAACTTCGGCTTTGTGCTGCTCTAACTATATATATAGTCTGCTCCAGGCTCACTGGAGAGATCAGTATTTATGGTTGAGAGTAGCAGTATAGGAACTGTTTTAAATTAATTTGTGTTCATTTAAATACTAAGTGTATTTCACTGAGACTTGTGAAGTACTGTGTGCAATGGGGATTAGAACTAAATGATATGGTAGGTGTTGTGCTCCCATACTGAGCCCTCAAAACCTCAGCGTGCCTCTCTGCTACCTTCTTGGTTTGTGTGTGTGAGATCAGAGTTCATGTGAAAGCGTTATGAAAGAGGTAATTCAAAATGGGTGCTAATTTTGCCTCAGATAGTTTACCTCATAATTTAACACACTTAACAAATATTGTTTTAATTTCAACTTCATTACAGAAATAATCTAGCCTCCTTTTGTATGACAGATTTTTTTAAATGCTTGTGTGGAGTCATTTGCAGTATTTTGAGAGTAATTTCACTATTCATGAACTTGAATCCTTGGTTGCAGGTTGTCTAAAATAAGAAAAGACTGTTTAGCAAATAGTGAAGTATATGTGAGATAGATGACTCAGATACAGTACTAGCGGAATTAAGGGGAAAAGTGACCATTGTATCTAAAATGACGTGGATGTTGATCTAAACTGTCTCCTGGGAAATCAGTCTATCAGTCTAACGACATGTGTCTTGCTGTTTCACACGTGTAACGTGTGGGCGGTAACAAAGTGTATGGAATCGTGGAGGAGGCAGAAGACAGTTTTTTGTTGAGATAAAATAAACTGCTAATGCTTTAGTGAAGTACAAATTAATTTCTTACGAATTAGCATTATATCATTAGTAATAGACTTTGAGAAACAGCATAAGAGTGAGTTTACTTGCTATTTCTAACTGCGTATTCAAAATGGATCCTGAATTGACGTTGATCTCTCTTTTTAGGTAGAAACGCATTGCACCTAGCTGCAAAATATGGACATGCTTTGTGTTTGCAGAAGCTGTTGCAGGTACTGGAAAATACAACTTGTCTGTTACGGTTTTTATTCTTGAGAAGAAAAAAGGTACTCTTAAATATACTGATTTGAAATTAGGATATGCCACTCATCTCCCTTTTTTTCTTTTTAAATAATTACATTCTTTTGAAAAAGTAAGACGGCCATGGGGAAAAAGCCTTTTCATATTGAATAAGAGGTTGTGGCTGAAAGAGTGCTAAAAGAAAATAAACGTGTTTTCCCCTCTACATACAGACCATCAAATCAAGTTGTAGTTTCTACCTCTTAAAGGAAAATGGAGTTGAATGTCTCTGAAACACCAGTGTTCCTTTTCTGAATGCATTTGCATTTAGGAACGAAGACACTGAAAGGTCTGCTCAAGAGTAGTGTTTTCTTCAAAAGATGAACATTTATATCCATAACTAATCTCTTATTAATGCAACAATATTGAGGGGTTGTTTTAGGTTTGTGTGATTTTTATTTTTCATTTATTCCTGGACAGTTTATGCTAATTTGATATTTATTTATTTTGTTTAAGTTCTAATGGGTTCTTTTCATCTTTTCTCTTTTTTGATGGATGTCTCCATGCAGATATAAATGGCACATTTTCTGTGGAATGCCAGAACTAGTAGTGATACGGGTAGTGGAGGAGTAATGCCAAGTAGCGGAGAATCTTAGCCATAGTGAATGAACACTTGAAAGTGTTTGTGGAAAGTCCGTGATGAATTGCACACATTTTTTTGCACAGTCTTAATTTAATTCTACAACTTTTGAGCAATGTGTTTAGAGCACTAAAGTGCATGTGCCCATAGCTCTTTCTTTCACCTATGTTGCTATATTGTAAACAACCACCTTACTTATTTTTTCTTAAATCACCTTTTATTGCTTTAATTCAAACCTCAAAAGATTTAATGTTTTGTAAGTGCAGTCTGAATCCTAATTGATAACCGGGGTTACTTATTTTAACAGTACAATTGTCCAACGGAGAATGTGGATCTTCAAGGAAGAACTGCTCTTCATGATGCAGGTAAAAGGTTTTACTTTTCTGGTATCTGTAGTGTGAAATCTGGATTCAATTAATGAATTAATTTTCAGGGGGCCAAATTATTCTCTTTTAATTTTGGTGACTGTAGTAGGAGAAAATGTTTTATGTTGTCATAACATTAGTCCTCAATAGCAAACTCATTAACTGACTTAGAAGGGGTTATAGGTCTCAAAGTCTCTTCTGATACCCATGAATTGTCTAGTCTCATGAGCAGTGTTTCAGAGCAATGATGTTAGTAGGTTAAGGTATCTTTACTCTGGATTGTCTGCATCCTCGTTATGCTATGCAGTGTCTTGAACAGTAGCGTTTGATTTCTTTCACGTGCTTTTGAGATGGTTGTTTGAGAACTAAGTCATAGAGCCTTGTCGTGCTTTAATTTAGTTACGTGAATTGTTGTGAAACAAATACACCCAAGGAGGTGTTCGGGGTTTCATGAAGGCGCATTTCAGTAGTATAACTTGCTCTTTCTTTTCTCTTGAAAGCTATGTCAGATTGTTCCTCTAGCATACAACTACTGTGTGATCATGGGGCCTCAGTGAATTCAAAAGACGGAGTAAGTTGCTGCTTATAGTTCTCCTGTACAAACCCTGTCGGAGTGCATGTGCTTTCTCTGCTTTCTCTCCCTTTCCTTATTTTTTTCCCCTCTTCCCCTCTACAGGACGGGAGGACACCACTAGTGCTGGCCACTCAGATGTGTCGTCCCACGGTTTGTCAGCTTCTGATAGACAGAGGAGCGGATGTTAATGCCAGGGACAAACAAAACAGGTAACGCATGCAGAGACGTGTCAGAATGCCTGCTGAGGTTTAAAGGGTAGAAAGCTGTCCCTTGGCTTTCAGGCTACAGAATAAATATACTAAATTCAGTGGAAAAGAACCCATGATTTAGTTCAGAAGTACATGTGCCAATTCAATAATGCAGATAAGTTGGCCTTTTCTTATTGCTTGTTCTTGCATATAAAATACATATAGGCTTGTTACTGCCAGCAGAGGAACAACGGGTTTTTTTTAAGGGTTTCTCTGTACAAAGCTGCATCTTGCACCCTTTGGGATCAATAAGCAAATGGAGCTCCAACGGGACCTAAAGGCCTTGAAATGTTGGCTTCTATATGCATGGAAGGGGGTCAGGGGAGGGGTTTTCTATTTGTAGCTGCTGCTTCTGCCAGTTATTTCTTGGAGGATGGCTGCCTGGTGGCCAGGGAGCATGAGGCTGCTGGGGGACAGAGCATGGGTACTTGCATTGCATGCTCCGAAGCTGGCAAGTGTTCGGAAGGCATTGCCAGGGCTCCCAAGCACTCGCTTGAACTTTGGCTAAACTTTTTGTCTTTTGTTTGTTGTGTCTATTGATGTTTGTATCTAAGTAGAGAGGAAGCCAAAGGTCACATGAGTTTTCAAAACACTGGGTAGTGCTCAAAGACAGTGGGGTTTATGCTGAGTTTCATGAAAGTATTGCTATATAGTGTTTGTTTGCTTTTTAACAAATATTTAAACATTGACTAAATGACTTTTTAAAGCTTAGTTTCCTCTCTTGATAGAGGAAAGATTCCTTGAGTCAAGTTTGCATGATTAGACCTAAGTGTACGAAGGATTATTTCTGTGACTGCTCCATTAAAGCACGAGATCCCCGAGTCTCTGAATGCACTCTTTCTCCCCATCCTCAGGACTGCCTTAATGTTAGGCTGTGAATACGGCTGCAAGGATGCAGTAGAAGTTTTGCTCAAAAATGGTGCGGATGTTAGTTTGACTGATGGCCTTGGTCATGACTGTGCTTACTATGCCAGAATTGGTGACAATATTGACATTTTGGCTTTAATAAAAGCTGCCGTTGAGGATTCCAGCAAAGGTATGAGGAACGTGGCTATAACAGTTTGACATGTTCTTACATTTGAATTGTGTCTTCAGGAGCTGTTCTTCGGAGGGCAGCTGTAGTCCTTTAAACAAAAAGGTGATAAACTGCCTGTTTGGGAGGGGAGAGAAGGCTTTTGGTTTCTGTTTGGTTTTAGTAAAGCTTTTAAGATTAATGCAGGCTCTGATGCCTCAAGGTATTAACATTGCTGGTCCTGGCATTGCAGTATTGATCATAGCAATTATTTAGCCTTCTTTATGGAAAATCTTTGTACTTGTGAATGCTTGCAGATTGGGGGGGAAGAGAGAATCTATTATCTAAATGAAATGCATTTTTAACTTCCAATTTTTGTGGTGCTTTTTTAGCAAGAGATACTATGAAGAAAGGGCAGCCTGAACACAAGGTAAGGCTTATTATACTAAGTGTCTCCTAAGGCTGGTTTCTGAAGAAAGCGTGAGAGGGCACACAGCATTAGTGAAGTTTCATTCTTCTGTAGCATTATGCCCTCGATTTTCCTATTGGGGTGAAAAAAGAGTTACAATTCTTGACTAGGGATTTTTGAGCCTGGTTTGGGGCCAGTGTTCATTAAACTTTCTGCTGTCTAGAGCTGGAAGTGAGCTACTGCTGAACAAGCTTTTCTGTGTCACTGCAGCACATCCACAGCTTCTTCTGCAAAGGTGGCCCCCACCTGATGTTCCCAACGTACTGGGGGGGCACCTTACATTTCAAAAACAGGCGGGGGGAATAAAACTGAATAGTTTTTAACTGACCTAGAGAGGTTTTTTCCAAGTTTTTTTTTTTATTCAAATGTTCGGTATATGTCACAGAAAGAAAGATTACAGGTGTCTGGTGTAAGTTTCACTGGGCTTTTGTCTTTGCTGTGAAGCTGGCCTATAAAGGCAATTTATAAACTACCTTCTGTAAGCTACTGATGAATGTGTAGTATTTTCTTTTCCCAACATCAGGGCCTCGTTTAATAGAGGACAATGTAATAATTGTGAAATATTTCAAGATTTTGTAATGTCAAGATTCAGAATCCTGACTAAAGGCCTGATGCTGCTCAGTAGGCCTGTTATTTTAATATTGATGCTACGTGTGTGTACTGCAGGTCAAACAAAACCTTAATACTTCTTTGTGCATACTGGCTTCTTGCCCCATCTTTATCCAGAAATACAGCACTAACTCTGAGACGTGATTGTAAGGTCTATTAAATCTGTTCAGAGAGGCTTTGAAGAGACTCCTAGTACAAGAGTAATATCATAGCCGTATGAGATTGAAAGAGGTAAAACATAAGCTGCTTATGTCTGGCCACTGAAACGCAGTATTCCGCTGGCATTGTTGAGAGGGTGATTAAGATTGTGCCGTGATGGACAACTAGTTCAGTATTTTTTGAATTCTTAACTTCATATGTAGCTCGAAGATTCCCTCTGTAATCAGATAGTGTGTCTATTTCTATTTGGAAAATATTCAGTGATGTGCACATTCAGGATTAGAGTTTTGACAAGCATCCCATTTACTGTCTGGATGAGCTCATGAGTGACCTCTGCCCGAGACACAATCTGCCCAAATGTGGGGGGTGGTAGTGTTGCCCCCCAGTGGAAGCTGAAATGAAGGCTGAGAGCAGCCCACTGTCCCCAGGAATGGATGCCTTCAGAAAGGACCAGGAACATAAATTAATACTTTACTCTTGCAATAACAGATTACTAGTATGTCACAAAAGTGGAACCGGCTTCACGCACAGGAGGAGGTGAATGTCAAGCTGTATCAGAAGGAACATAATGCTCAGGTAGGCGAGAAGGATTTCTGATTTGCGTATTCCCATATGCATAATGAACCAGATGTGCTAAAGATGAGATGCGCTTGTAAAATAAGCGGTAGCATTTCCATTAAGAAAGGTCATATATATTGCTGTTTAAAAACCTAATTGCATGAATCTAATGTGGCAATTATACAGATAAGCTGTGAACTTTTTCAGGAAAAAAAATACTTGTTTGTGTAACAAATAGTTGCAAGTCCCTTCATGTCTTAACCCTGTCCATCTCTTAACCTTCTGTCTACTACTTCTGCCTGCAGTAAAATCATTGGCTCACAAACCAGGAAGGTTTATTTTTTAATATTCTCAAGAGAGATGTTTAAGTCTTACTCAAAACAACCTGTATCATAACTGTTCTACTAACTAGTATTAGTTTTCTCATCTTGTTACTATGTCATTACAGTTTTCAGAAAGGTAAACAATGTTTTAAGCGATGGGGAACAAACCACTGAGAAATTTAGGCCTTTGTTCTGAAATGCTTTGTAATGAAAGGATAAAGATCTCTAGCTCAAATCAGGAAACTTACGTTTAAAGTAGTTACCACAGTTAAGGCAGCGATTATCAGGCAATGCTTTATTGTTTGCATGTGAGCACTGGACTGGGTGGTGGTGCAAAGACCTATCACTTTCACGTGTTGGATTTATACGTTATTGGAGTGAGTCTTGTGGCTGCAGGAACAGTTAGCGCACTTAAAGGTTGCTGTGCTTCATGGCGGTGAGGCTTTTTCATTACTCTTTTGGCTGCAGTGGTTGGGCTTCAGGAACTATTTTAACATTCGTTATTTTTACTTGTTAACAGCCAGCAGATAAGCAGCCTCTTGAGTGCTGTCAGCAATGAGTGTAATCTTACTCGGCTCATATTTTCAAAACCTGTATGTACACTTAGACGAGAATGAGCTATCGAGAGCTGGAAAGCTCGGAGACTCTGGAGCTTATGCTTATATAATATAAACCTTCAGAATGACATGGGACCTGGAGTAAGGCCACAAAATCATTAGGGGTCTTGTTAGGCAAGACTTGGTGTTAATGACTGTTAAAATTGTTGGTTCAGATTCATTAGTTTTTCCAATGTGTGTGTAGTGTGGTGGTAGGTTTTTTTGAATTTTGTTTTATACTTCTTTTTAAGGAATTGGAGTTAGAAAATCAAGATTTGAAAGATCGAATGAGAGAAGCGCAAGAGGAGCAACGGATGCTGCTTGATAGAATCAGTGGGCTACAACTACAATTGAACGAGGTAAACTTCTAGTATTGGAAGAACCTGACTTGAAAGCAGTAATAACTACCCGACGCTGACAGTGAAGGCTGGTAGAAAGCAAGTGTAATTAGGGTGCAGTCTTCACTGCTTTCCTGTGAATTATTTCTGTATGTGTCACTGTCACTTTCTTCTGCTGCAAAAGCCTTTGGTTTTGTGATAACGCTCAAAATGTGAGAAGACTCTTACAGCATCACTCACACTCGTAAATTTGAGCAATCGCCTCATGGCTCATATTACATTGCGAAGTATAGCCATAAGTGTTATCTGGCATGTTATAATTTGGAGATTAACCTTCATCTGCACAATTAAGTGTAGGTATTGTGTGTCAGGACTTTATCATAGCCACTGCATACTTTCCAGTTGTTATTGTAAGTGGAAATACAGAGAAAAATCTTAAATTGGCAAAAACACAAACAAAGGTTTTCAATAGGGAATTTCTCACTCAAATTTGAAACCCTGGTTTTAAAAAAATTTCTGTCTGCTTCTTAGAGGTCTAAATATGACCAGTAAAATTGAGGAAGAAAATAAAACCAGGATTTTTCCTTTTTTTTTTGATTTGTGGAGGCTCACATTTGTTCCTTCACTATATTTTTGTAGGGGTTTATTTTAAAAAATTTATGCAGCTTCCCCTAAATGTAGCATGTGGATAGAAAGAATATTTCTTCTCAGAATCATTGGCTTGTCTCAACTTCTCTCTTAAGCACTGCCTTTCTAAAACTCGCTCCTTAATTGTCACTTTCCAAAATCAGCAAACTTCTACTGAAAAGCTGTACTCTTCTGCCTCAGTAGTGTATGATCTAGAGAACTGAAAAGTTATTCTAGTTTCCTAGAATGCATGTCAAGAGATGTTGCTCTGTCAAACATCCCCAACCTCTGTTTATCTTTATTTCTTTTGCCAGAAGTTAGATGGTAAATGAGAGGGGAACTGTCAGAAGCACATAGTGTTAGGAACTGGGGTAGACTTGTCAACTAATGAACTGTGTATGAGCCCCTTAAACATTATTGAAAAAATGATTTGTGGGGGAATTTTTCTGTTATTTTTGCAGGAGCAAATGTTTGCAGATGATCTTGAAAATGAGGTACGATATATCACCTTAAAGTGTAATAGAACTATGAACTAGGGGAAGTGACTATCGCATTTAAGTAATGGTGTTTAAAACTATAGGGAAAAGAAAAACTATCTGTAAGTGCTGAATTAAATATCTACTGGTACGTACTCCATTTATACAGCTGCACAGCATTTCTGTTACTACAAATAATATATGTAATCCCTGTGGCACCTTTAAAGCAGACTTCACAGTATAAGTATCTCTTTAGTGACTTTCAGTAATGCAAAACTAATAAATGTAAATAAATTAATAGCAAATTATGTTGGTGAATATTTCCTTGATTCATTCTTCAAGACTTTTCTTGTAGAGGAGCAGTGCTGTAGAAGAACTTAAAACCCCAAAATTTAAGCATTCTTTCAGTGCTGATCTTAGTTGAAGTTCTCCCTAAACTTTTTGAAGAGTTGCTTGAGATCTTACCAATCTGGCCATTCTTGTGGCTTTGGCTATTTGGCACTCTTTCTCTTTCAGAAAGATGAGCTGAAGAAAATCCTAACTACCAAGGAAAAGCAGCAAGAAGAAAGCTTAAGAACTATTGAAGCTCTCAAAGCTAAACTCAAATATTATGAAGTACGTTAATTGATTTGAAATGTAATATAGAAATGGATATTTACAGCAGTAAATACTTGAGCAATTTTAAGTTCTTGAAAGTCTTGAACTGTTATCTCATTGTAAAAGCTTTTCCTGCCCTTCAATCCGTAGCCTAACATAGTAAAAACTTGAAATTATTTTTCAGCTTTATTTTTATGTTTCTTGCTGTTTGCTTTCAGGTTGACTTTGTGGGATCTGGAAGTAACTTTGGTAATAGTAAGTATATTTAATTCTTAAAACTTGCCATGCCTGAAGCAGTGTTAGAAATAGACAAAGGGTGGGGTTTTTGCTGCTGTCTCTTCCTTTTGTTGGTCTTAACTCCAGCCAAGCGTGTGTGTGTGTGTGCGTGTCCACGCTTCCAACCTCACTGGCCCCAGCTGTGTTTGTGCTCGAGCGCTGGGGCACTGCTGATCAGCCTCGCTGAGGAGTGACTGTCTTGTGAAACGTGCATCGTAACTCTGCTATATCTTCTAATAACACGAAAAACAAGCTGATCAAGATCCGGGCTCCAGGTTGAGTCGTTCCCCTTTTCATTCTTCGTATTTTAAACAACACTCATGTCGAACTCATGACAAGAAAACTATGGTCATTGTGAAAACTGGGTGTGGGCAGGTTTGAAAGAGAATTTAAACACAAGACTTCAGCTTACACTTCCATTAGGAACGATTCCATTTCCAGAAACTGAAATCTTTTGCATCCAACTTGGTTACAGGCCTGTCTTGCGCTTGTGTAATTTACAATGTTACTTAATCTGTCCCAAGCCCTGGTGAGAGCTGTCTGGCTGCCTATCAGGAAGGGTCACTTATTTGGGGTGCAAGGGGATGCTTTTTCCTGCTGTGCTTCTGTGCAGACATGCAGCTAGCTCACGGTAGCTTTCATGACTGTGTTGCGGAACAATTTATCTAGCTTGGTAGCATAGTAGGGGTATTTTTTACTTAAAAGGAGTTTGTCCAGACTTCCTATGTGACTGAATTAAGGTGGAGTTGTTTTAATACCAAGTACTTAAATACCAACCTGCAGCCTGGTGCAGTGCCACCGAGCACAATAAAATTAGGAAGGAAAAGTCGTAGTTCTTGTGATCTGTGTTACTGTTTTTAAACGGAGACTAAATGCTGTTTGCTTTGCAAATCTAGGAAAAGAAGATTTATTACTTAAACAAGGCCAAGTGTTTGCTGTGGAATCACAGGTAATAAATATTTTGCCACTTGAGAGAATTCCAAAATAGTTATGCTTGGGAAAGCTAAATATACTTATAAATTTACATATATTAAACACTGCTTCTGTGTAAATTTTCAATACTACTTGCTTTGCAATGTTTATTTTTAACTGCTAGTGCCCTCTAGAGTTACATATGTGACGTAGCTTTAAATGCTGTGGAATTCTTGGATGCTGAAGGGTCTGGTTTATAATGAGCATTCTTAAAACTGAATCAACAGGCTACTGGATCAACTGTCACAGTGTAAAGTGCAATTGTATTTTCATCTCCATAAACTTTTTCTGCTTTAAATTCAACTAAAATTCAGAAGACTTTATTTTCCTGCCAGCTATACAATAATTTCCTGCCAGTTTCGTTTGCTGATAGCCAGCTACCTTTTAAAGCAACAACTCAGTTATAACCAAGGTCCATCAGACCCTCACAGTGAGTAATACGTGATAGGGATTGGTCCGAACTGACGGGCTGTTCTTACACTTGAGTATTTCAGCTGTAATGCTTCCAGAAGTGAGTGATGGCGAGGAATCAATCCGTACCTCCTCTGCTTTCTTGCCAGTTTTCACTGGTGTGTGTATTTGTGTGCTCTGCTGGTAACGCAGGAAAACCCAGTCTCCTCTGCCATGGTTTACATAAGGTTATCCCAACGGCCTGAGGATTTTTTTTTTATTCTTAGTTGAAGTTTAAAATGAGTTGATGTGCAGTTTTTATTTTTTTCTTTTTTTTTAAAAGGGGGGGAAGGGGGAGTTGTTGGCACAAAAAGCCAACCAACTCAAAAACCCCAAACCATGTCCCAAGCAGGAATTAAGTGGCTTTAAGCTGGCTGTGTCTGGAAGCTCCCTGCTGCTTTCTGGTCTTTGGAACACGAATGAGATCATGGGAGCAAGCCTGTGCCATGTAATAGCCATCGTGGCTGGTAGCGAAGAGCACGTGGCAGGACACCAAAACTGTTTTGGGTTGTTGGTTGTTTTTTTTTGATGTAGCCTTTACTGGACAGTAAATGACTGGTTTTTCCTCAGTCTTTTCAGAGAAAAGGTTCTGTCAACCATGACATACTCTGGTCTGATTCCTTTTAAAATTATGTTCACATGCTTGAGGGATGGGGGAATTCTCTTAAATTTCTTCTACCAGATGAGTGATTAAATATGAATGACAAGAGAAATGAAATGAATATACTATACTTGCACTTTAATCTCAGTAGGGCCCGATGATTGGGAGAAACAGACTGTAGAGCTATATTCAAGATTTTTACTGTTAAAAGCTGAAATATTACACATTCTGTAATATGGGCAAGAGTAGATTAGTGTGTTTCTAAGGCGGGGGGGAAGAAATCTCTCAGACAAATTTTATGCTCACATCACCATAGGTTTAAGACAGTTGTTTATATGACAACTCATGTGTATGTGACTTGTCAAACTTCAACATGTATCCATTTTTGTGCCAATTTATCTTCAGTCAAGGTCTATGCTGAGACCCCTGGAGCTCTCCCTGCCTAACCAATCATCCAGTTCAGAGAAGGAAACTTTAAAGAAAGAACTTGACAACATGAGGACCTGCTATGGTGCAGCGAAAGAAGAAATTAGCAAGTTGCAGAGAGAGCTGTCTCACAAGGTATCTGAATGTAAAGCTTTGGCATCAGAGTGTGAAAGAACCAAGGCGGAATCTGATGGACAGATAAAACAACTGGAAGATGCTTTAAAAGACGTACAGAAAAGAATGTTTGACTCTGAAGGCAAAGTTAAGCAAATGCAGACCCACTTTCTTGCTCTGAAAGATCACCTGACTAACGAAGCTGCTTTGGGAAACAGTAAGCTGACAGAGGAGCTGAAGGATCAGTTGAAAGAAATGAAAGCGAAGTACGAAGGAGCCTCTGCTGAAGTGGGAAAACTGAGGAACCAGATTAAGCAGAATGAATTGCTGGTGGCAGAATTTAAGAGAGATGAAGGAAGGCTAGTGGAGGAAAATAAAAGGTTGCAGAAGGAACTTGTTAAGTTGGAGATGGAGCGAGATAAAAGGGGAAGAAATGTCATGGAGCTGGAAGGGCAGCTCAAAGAAACAGCAGCAAAGTTAGCCCACTCTGTAACTTCAGAGAAATTTGAAAACATGAAGAGTTTGTTATCGAACGAAGTGAATGAGAAAGCAAGGAAGTTAGCAGAGATGGAAGGAGAGTATGAAAAACTGCAGGCAGAGATTCTGCTTTTAAAGAGGGAATCTGAGAGTCAGAAAGCTAAACTTGCTCAGCATGTAAAGCCAGAAGACCACGAACAAATGAGGAGTGGATTTGAGCAAAAAAATGAGGAACTTGAGAAGACAATTTCTGAATTGTCGCAGAAGAATCAGGCTCTGCAGAAGGAACTTGAAAGATTGCAGATCGATAACAAGACACTTAAGCAGCAAATCCAAATGCTGAGAACTGAAATTAAAAGCCAGAATGTGCCTTTAAAAATTCACGAAGAATTGAAGAAAACAAATGATTTGGCTGTTGGTGACCTGACCAAAAAGCTTTTTGAAGTAACGAAGAAGTACAATGAAAGCAAAGCAGAAGCTGAAAAGTTGCTGGCAGAGAAGAACGCCTTAAGTGAGAATATTGGCCACTTCCAAGCTGTGTACCTGTCTCCCGAGCAGCACAAAAGAGAAGTGGAAGCTTTAAAATCTAATGGCATTGAACTTGAAAAGCAGCTTGCTGAGCTTCAGAAAAAATATGATGAAGAACAAGCGCAAGTGTGCAAACTAGTCTCTGAAAATGCAGTCATAAGAGAGACGCTCAGGGATCAGTATGTGTTGGCTACAACCCATGAGGAGGTTAAAACGGTCTTGAATAACACACTAGAAAAGACTAATAAGGAGCTGTCAGATCTAAAGGAAAAAACGGAAGAGATAAAGCAAGAATTCATGAGGGTAAATGAAGAAAATGGAACCCTGAAAAATAAGGTGAAACTCTTACAGAATCAATTACAGACTGAGTATATAAGTTTAAAAGATCATGAAACTACAGTGACTGCTTTAAATAAAAGCCTGCAAGAACTTCAGGAGAACAATGTTGCGATTACGGCTGAATATAAGAGGGGTCAAGAAGAAATCTTACAGTTGCATGAAGAAATTGAAGCCCAAAAGAAGGAACTTGACACAATTCAAGAATGCATTAAGTCAAAATATGCGCCAGTTGCCTCCTTTGAAGACAAAGAACAAAGCTTTGAAGCCACAGTGAAAGAATTAAAAGCACAGTTGCAGGAACAGGTGCAGAAGTGCAGAGAAAGTGAGGAGGAAAACAAGAAGTGGAAGCAGGAGAATGAAAAGCTCAAAAATGGCGTTTTGTCCATCCAGAACGACTTGCAGCAGAACTATATCCTTGCTGAGAAATCCCGTGAAATGGAAAAAACATTTGCAAGCAAAATGGAGGAGTTGAATAAGCAATTGAGAGAATTGCTGCGGAAATACACAGGGGAAAAAGAAGAGAAAGATGAGCTGCAAGAGAGTCCCGAGCAGCCCATAGCGACACAGGCTCAGCATCTGTCGGCAGAACAAATTGAAGCCTTGAAGAAGGCTCTTGGTCACACTGTTGAGGACCTAAAGGAAGCCCTCAGAAGTAAGAAGGAATGTTACGACAAAGAAACACTAAAAGTAGGAGAACTACAGCAGGAATTGTCGGGTCTAAAAAAGTCTTCGATACCTTTGGTAGAATATACACAAATGAAGGAAACACTAGAACAAGAAATTGTAGCAATCAAAAACAGCTTGAAAGAGAAGGAAGAAGAAAACCAAGTTAAAAATGAGGAAATCTTGAAGTTGCAGTCTGAGATTCAACTTACTCAGCAAGCTTTAACAGACCTGGAGAGCAAAGAAGTGATTGACATATCAGAATACAAATCCATGAAAAGTACTCTGGAGGCCCAGATTAACAGCATAGCTGAAAACTTGTCCAATATGAATAAAAAGTATGAGGAAGCATGTGAGGAGGCTTTGCAAGCTAAAAAGAGCGAGCTTTCTTTAAAGGATGAGAAGGAGTTGCTTCAGTTACGAAGTTGCAGTATTGAGCAAGAAATTAAAGACCAGAAAGAAAGGTGTGATAAATCACTGACAACAATTATTGACTTGCAGAAGAGAATACAGGAATCTGCAAAGCAGGTGGAAGCCAAGGATAACAAGGTAGGATGTCGGGTAGTTCTTTCCCGCTGAACTGAAGATGACAGGAGCGTTAGCTGGACTTCAAATGTAGCTACTCGAGTACACAAGCATGACTTCGTGTACTGAGCGTTAGGTGCCCTGGGCTGGCCCAGATCTGCGAAGATGAAGTCCCGGTTTCGTTAGTGTTATACTAAATTTTTCTAATTCCTTCTACGTTTCAAATGTCATACGTTGTATTTAAACTGTTAAAACTTCCAAGCTGGGTTTTAGACTTTTGGGATATCAGCTCATGCTTCCACCGGAGCTGTTTAGCATCTTTGGCTTGCCTTCTGATGCTTCATTGTTCTTTTTAGAAATAAGACCTAGAATATTTTTAGAGCACAAGTCATTTATGTTGCTGCCCGACCTCCAGGGTCCGTACCTTGCAGATTTCAATGCTAGGAAACAGAATGGGAACCAGTGGTAGCATGTCATGAAAATGAAGTCCTCTGTCTTTGTGAAGTCTCTTAGCCAGTGTCATGGCAAGCTGGGCCAAAGACCCTTCAATGCTTGCTCACCTTCATCAGTCTTTAAAGAACGTTAAAGAATATTAGTTTTTGGTGAGACATCCTTAAATGAGGGGTTTGTGTGCTTTTTTTTTAAAAAGATAACAGAGCTGCTTAATGATGTGGAGCGGTTAAAACAAGCTCTTAATGGCTTGTCTCAGCTTACATACACCACCGGGATTCCCTCGAAGAGGCAGAACCAGCAGGTTGAAACGCTCCAGAACCAAGTGAAAACACTGCAGCAGCAGCTAGCTGTAAGTACTCATGTGAGGTATTGTCTGAAATGCAGTAGCATTGCTCACAGTTTCTTGTATAAACAAGGAAATACGTATGTGGCCACTGGAGCCCTGGGGTTGACTGCAGACTTGGGCTTCAAAAGTAGAGCACTCAGGAAATTTTTTTTTTTTCCCCTGATTGCTTGCTTCTCTGTAAATTTGCCTGCTTCCTTCGGTACGTTAGAGTTGCAACATTTGGGAACTTTTCCAGATAAAAAGGACGCAATTTAGAGAGAATTTGTGCTTACGAGATACGCTGCTATAGTTCCTGCCAAGCCCATTTCTGTGTGTAAGTTCCGTGTTAATATTTTCTTTCAACAAACACCAGTTGTGTATTTTCTCACTTTGAAAGAAAGTGAGGTGGTCCTTAACGGATTTGACTGTGTCCCCTTGTCTGCGAACGTTGTGAAGTGTATTGCTTACCATTGAGTACTAACCGTAAAGGGGAACGCTTTATGGGAAGTGCTGTGAGTTTGGGCACAGTCATGTTTGTGGCCCCTTCAATAAAGCTCATAATTAAAGCTGTGTATGTGTGCAAAGTTAGTCGTTTCTAAGTCTGTACAGAAGTAGAATACATCTTTAATAGTATTTGCAAAGTTGACCCTTAGGAGGCAATGCATTCTTAAACGGGGTGGTTTTAAACAAACAGCTAATGCTGTTGATGAAACAAGTTTTTAATCTTAGCACCTGGGCTGACACACCAGATCAGCCTCTCTGATAGCCTGTCAGCAAAATTGCTTTGCTACAAGTAAGCAATAAAAAAAGTGAAGCAGTGGCTTTTTTCTTGATTAATGGAGGGGATATAGCTAACTTTAACCTTGAAATTCTGCTTTGGCTAGTCTGTAAGTGCACAAAACGAAGCCTACAAAGCTGGAAATAGGTAAGAGTAGATGTTAAAAATTTGATGACTTCACCTGCTCTTCCTGTCTTCTTTTTATAGGATGCTAAAAGGCAGCATCAGGAGGTAGTTTCAGTTTATCGGACACATCTTCTTAGTGCTGTACAGGTATGATAGTCCCAAGTTCAGATTGTTTTACTCTGTCATTTCAATGTAGAGATTCTTGAGACGCATTTCTAACTGCCACGCTGGAAGACCTCAAACTTGAAAGTAGCATTGAGTACGTGTTTTCGTGTTGAGAGTTTTTTATTTAGAAAGGACTGATCCAACAAAAAAGCAAACACGCACCAGAGCTGTAGTCTTACTGTGTCATCTTCTTATTACCATTTGTCTGTGTGTAACTATGTATAACAATAACCTGCTCTGAAGGGCGGCGCTGTCTGGTGACGTGAGCGTGTTATTAATTCTGCATCAGCCCAGGTAATGCTGGAGAGAAGTCGAGTAGAAGTTGGAAACTTCATGCGGACTTGTTCAGTGGCTCTCACTGAACGAAGAGCTGATCAGCTAATTCAAGTCTTATGACTTCAGATACTTAAGCATGCAACAGAGGGACCGTTACTACAGCAGCAGCTGTGGGGTCCAGAGGATAGGAACAGTATTTTTTTCCCACCCTGTATTTTCATAAAGGAAACTGCTGTGTTAGAGAGGCAGACCCTTCTTTCTCTCATGAGAAAAAAAAGTAACAGGATTCCTAAAATATTGCAGCCTTTCACAGAGAGTGCTGAAAATACAGCAATGAGTTAAGACTTTCGGGTAATTTTGAGGAATCTTCAAATGTTAGTGATGAATGGTTGACGCTTTATGGGATTTTTAATTTTTCTTTTAACTAAGTGTTTGCTTGCTCTAGGGTCACATGGATGAAGATGTCCAAGCTGCTTTACTACAGATCATTCGAATGAGACAGGGACTGGTTTGCTGACGTGCTTAGTGCCATTGCTCTTGAAGGCTGTTCATCTTGTAGGAGTGCTGTGATGACGGTAGTGATAACCTTCATGAGATTTACATAATTCTGGTAATGTAGCTGCAATTAGAACCTCCAAATATGAAACAATTTAGAAAGCTGAAATATTTTCTTCCTATAAAACAGTAAAATAGGGCTACTAAGTTTCAAATCTGATGCTACTTTCATTAGATTAATAAAAGATGCAGAACGTCTTTTAAAATTGGTATGCAAGCTGACTGTCAAAATGATGACATAGTAGTTAAATTATTTTGATGTCTGATTGACCACTTAGTAAAGCAAGGCCTATACCCAGAAACTCCAGTTTATCCTATAACTTGAACTCTCATGGTATGGTTAAAAATAAACTATGTTCAAATGAGCTTGGCTAAGTATTGTAGCTGTATATCTCCTTTAATGATTAAGAGAAAGTGGCTATTTTGTCACATAAGCTGATCAAGACATACTAAAACACGCTTGGTAAATCAGCTGCAAAGGTAGATGAAAGGTATTTAGGTATATGTTGTAACTTGGCTGGCCAAGTTACAGACTTTATTTAAATATAAGCTAAAATTGTAGCGCCTTTGCTTTTTGCAAGACTTAAAAATCAGGTTTTCTATCAAAACACTAACAGTTATGTTTGCCTCCCCTTCCCCCTCCCCCAAGATTTTTCATGAATGCTTTGTAATGTTGATTACTGTAGGCTAAAGTAGTGGGACTGGAGTGTCATGGTTTGTAGAGCAGCATTTTGATCTAAATGCAATAGTCCTACTTCTACATAATTTCATTCTTCATTAGGCCTAATATGGGTGTAGACTGAGCAGCTCATTAAGCTGTACACTAGCTAATTCAGGTATTGGATTTTCAAACACTATCTCATGGAAGTTTAAGGTATTTTCCTCTTAACTGTAAATTATGTACTATAATCTTATTTATGGGGAAAGATGCAAATAGTAAGGATTAATGAAATGAGAATTTTTATTTGCTTGGAAACAAGACAGGGCTTCATTTTCAACTGAAGGATGGTGTTCCCATAAGTAAGCTTTATGAAAGAAAACACAGAATTTGGGACTATTCAAAGGAAGTAATTGAGAAATGAGTCTGATAACGTACGTAGCTGTTCTAATAGAGCAAACAGCGTAAGTGCTATCAGTAGCTGCGTTAACTTCAGTCTACTTGGTTGAAAGCATTTGCTTATAACTAGCAAGTAGGAATCTGGCATCCTGATGCAGAAAAGACAAACTTCCTCTTCCATGTTCCTGAAAAACGAGACTTATGTCAGAGCGCAGTTCTCAGCTTTGTGTTAACTGGGCTTCCCAACAAGCTGTACCTCACAGGCTTAGGTCTCATTTTTTTAAGTGGTGTTATGTTTGTTTCCTTTTATGTTTTTGTTCCTTTTCGGGCAGTCTTGTAGAATTGAAGAGGCAACTGCCACATAGAGGAGGATGCAGACGTAGTGATGGATGTGCAGGGCGGTTTTTAGTATATAAATACAGTTAATATATTTACTAAATATGTGTCTGTAGTTAAACAGATCTACTGCTGCTTTCCTTTAATTTCTTAGAGGACTATTACAGAAAACATCTCAGTATATAGATGTTACTTTTTAGCCAAATTCTTTTATGATTGCATTACCTGAAACTCTTATTAGAGAGAATTTGTTTTGATATACTAACTCTGGCATATTTTGATATTGTACGTTTCCTTATTGAGGGAGTTCTACGTGTGTTTTTCTAAACTTCTCCCATATTATATTATCAATAAAACATTTTCTTCTTTTTATTGTTGTGGTTAATTCTGTAAAAGGTAAAGTAAATAGTTTGGCAAAATAGTATGGGTAGTGAAGGATATTGAACGCACTTGAATGCTCTCAAATACCAGGTAACACATTTGGTTTTCAGATGTCTGCTGGCATTACTGGGGTCTTCTACCTATTTTTAGAGTGTATGGCTGGTAAAATTTTGGTGGTGTTGATTGAGACTCAAAGCTTCTACCAGTTACCTCTTCAGAGTAAATCCACTCTGGCCAGTCCTATGCCAAACAGGGCACGCTGTCTGTTCTGGCAGTCGCTAGGTTTGGGGTGAGCCGGTGAAGCCTTACTACTGCTTTTAATGAAAGCATAGTCACTCAGTAGCTCACGCTGCGACCTGATTTCATGCTAAGCAATCTTTGCAGAATCATTTCTCGGCACTACCATTCATTTGGTGTGACTTTAAAGTGAAGGTCTCTCTAATTTTACCATTAGCTTAATTTAATTTTTGATTATTTGGGTATCTCGTCCAGCCAGTGGGACGTGAAAATGAATAAGGTTGTTAAGTTGTTAGGGCATGAACAGTGTAAGTGAAATTTTACTGATTTAAACAATGACCGGAACAATGGTTTCTTCCCTGGATCTGTGAAGGGTTGCTTGTATTCTGAGTTAGTAAGCAGGAGCTCTCTCTAGGGCTCTTGTAAAGCTCTAGTTTGACCTTGGGGGGAAACAAAAGTATATGAGTATATAAACATTTGAGTTTTTTCTGAAGAGGAACTAGCACTTAGGTAGAACTGTTTCAAGATTTGATGTGTGTAAACCTTCCCTCTGACAGTAGATACGTTCTCTCAGCTTTACTGCGTCAGTTAACCTGCAGGGTATTGTGAAGTGCTTTTCACTGATAATTTTCTGATAGCTTTATATATTTCTCAGGTGTAGTATAAGGGTATTTTGATCTCCAACCATGTTTTTTTTCTGCAGAGTGAGGCTAATTATTGAAAAGCTTTTTCAATTATATTTACATCCTCGTTTGTTTTTTAGTAGACAAAGTAATTTCTTTCTGCTAGGGTATTTTACCTTTGCCATCTTTGTTTTAAAGGCGGGGGGAAGAGTAACATGCCACTTAAACACCAGCTTGAGACATCTTCAAAGGCAAGTTGCTAGGTGAAAAAGCTCACTGGTATTCCACTCCTTGATCCATGCCAGAATAGATACCTGGAAATGCTGAGGTTGTACACTTTAAGTTTTTTATTTTGTTAAGACTTGATTGTTGAACCTGCTGTTCCAGCAGCTGAATTAAAGTGGCATAGATCTGAGGCTTCTCGTTATGTTAAATGACTTCAAGATCACTTTTGGAACTTCAGCCCAATGTCATGTTACTTGAAGCATGAATACAATTACCAGCTGCATCCGTTGCAATACATATAGATATGGATTTAAAAGGAATAATTCAAATTATGGTTTTTCTATGAAATGTGAAACCCACCAAGCCCAATTGCGTATCTTCTGTAGTAACATTTCAGTTGCGTGTCAGAAGTGGCTTCCTTCTGGCGGAGCAGTGCCCCAGAGCTTTTGCCAGCTTGGTAGCAGTTTTAAGTGCGGTTACTTTGCCTTTTGCATAACACTGTTCTTAACAGCAGGATTGCTCTTGGGAAGAAAGTCCTGCCTGGACCTTCAGGTACTTACCTGGGAAGAAAGTCCTGCTTTAGAAATAAATGCAAGATGAAGAATGTCATAGAAATGAGAAACTGAATCTGAATGTCCTTGAGAACACTGTAATTCAATATTTCATGTAATACATTGTAGCTCAGAATCTTTTGTTACCTCGGTATTGGTGACACTATAAAACCATAGCATGCAAGAAAGTAAGCTTAATGTTTTGAGCTTTAATAGGTGGGGATTGTTTAAATACTGTACAAACAGGGATGTCTCCAGGCTCAAACTGAATGAACAAGTCCCTTGGCAATGCTGTGTAGAAGTTCGGGGGTTTTTTGGCTTGGTTGACTCGTGAAGGTAAAGGTTAAATCTGGGCTGTGTCCGCATGTCAGGGAAGTTCCTGTGGCAGTGATAATCCATCTGTTGGTAAAATCAGCCATGAGGTATCACCCGCCTAGTCAAGGAAGCCTTCAGTATTTATGCATTCATGGACAAGCATCACTGATAAGTGAAAGGAAGAAACGGGAGGTCACAAAAATGTCAACTGTAAATGAGATGCAGCTTAGAGGTTTGAGGGGTGCTTTGAAGAGGTATTTTGTGATCCGTTCCATGAAACAGTAAAGCAACATTAATAATGTAATGCAGCTTATAATTGATTGTTGGCACAATGTTCCTGTTATGGAATAGCACTTTTTAAAGTGAATATGTGCCTTCTTTTTTTGTTCTGAGTAGCGGACTTGGAAATATCTCTGAGTCCTGTAAAGTTTATAGAGATTACTGCTTTTTTAATCTAATGCTTGTATTGCTCTGCCAACTCAGAAAATTAACTTTAATAGAAAAAAACATACATGTAATTCAGTCACAGCTATTAGATCAGATGTATTTTACATTAAGTGAAAAAGATGTTGAGCATTTAAGGGCCATTAAATTGTGAAGCTTTTTATTGTTGGACTCGTAGCCTTCAAGCCAGCGCTGTGCTGTGAAGAATATTTATTTTTACATTTGCGAAGTATGCTAGAGGATGGGAAGGGAATACATTTTAAAGGAAAATAGGACATGAAAATGTGATGTTTTTCCACTTTGTGAACAGCTAGTTTTATTTCATAATAATTAGTTTTACACTTCATTAAATGTTGGGGTTTTTGCTTATGCTTTTAGAATGCAATGGAGAAGACTAAAAATTCTCAGCAGGGCGTCAAGTTAGAGTTTTATTATTTAATGCTGGGGGTATTTCAAAGAAAGACAGGATCTTTTTAAGGGTTCTCCTCATCTTGAGCGTCAGGCGTAGTACAAGAATTATTTTGGATGCAAAGACGCTTCTAGTTGGTGTCGTTGTCCTGCCACACTACTTGTAAGATTGAGCCATGAACAAACTTAGAGATGATGAGTATAGATGCAGTAAAGCTGTAGCGTCATCTGGTCACAACAGACTTGGACAAGTGGCTCTTTTGTCTTCAAGCAGCTCTGGGGCTTGACGGGGAGGAATACTTCTGCCTTTGGTTTCAAAAAGTTGTCTATAAACATCACAGCTATGAAAAGGGGTGATGTAGTCCAACTTGCAAATTCCTCTGAAAGAAGTAGTGAAGGATTTTTTGAGCGAAGCAAGAATGGAAGAGGTGAAGTAGATGAGCTTTTTGTCAATGAGAAATTGACTAGGAAAAAGTAGGAATAGAAACTTGGGGGTTAGTGGGGAAGTACCGGTTGTGGGATACCAGTATAAGAACCCTTCCAGAATATGAAAATGGCTGGAGCTTCAGGGAGCGGCCAAAGCTGGTGGGTTGGTTTTTTGTGTGTCTATAGGACGCTAAGGACTTAAAAGGAATACTTGCTGCAAGCAGGAATAATGGACAGGTTTTTAAAAGAAATGGGTTGGGAAATACCCATTAAGCATTTATAGGCCTGAGTTGAAATTATGAAACTGGAATATGTTCCAGCTGGTGAGCTGTTACAGGAATATACTGGAGATGGCAGAATGGGTGGTGAGGTATGATATTAGAGCTACTAGTGCGTGGCCTAAAATCAGAGAGAACATTGCCCTCTAGGCTTGAAAGCTGCAGCAAGGAGAGCTCTGCCTGCGGGTGGACTCTTGCAAGTTACATCACATTTGGAAAAGTTTTAATTTTAGCTCAAGAATGAATTAAAAGGCAGCGGGCCTTTCCTGCTCTGTCTGCGTCCGTGCAATCACAGCTGAGGTGAACCTGTGAAAACGCTGATTCCTGTTGGTAGTGGTTGGGTTAGGAGATATCGAGAGACCTGTCAAGTTGTACTTAAGTTGGCAGCCTGTGTCTCTTGGAGCAGGGCAGTGTTGGCTTGTCCGCTGAGAAAATGCGGCATTGCTACTAGTGTGGTAAAGCTGGAAAACCATGGAAATTCTCAGCTGAGTTTTACCCGGTAACACATGGAGGAATACTGAAGTCTTCAATTTCTTTCAGTAAGACAGGGAAGTACGTACACTTGTCTTCCACTTCAGATTTGAAATACAAAAATTACTCCAGAATATCTGCTTCTCCTCCGAGGAGGATGCTGAAATGATGTATGCACGAGCACTTTCTAATGCTTGTATGACACGTATTGAAAACAGCTACAGAACAAACCGGTCTGCATCATGCTGTGTCCTGGGTCGAGGCACAAAGCTGGCGGGCTGAATTCCTGGGGGCTGTGTTCCTGACGGGCTGTGCCGCCTGATGAGGCACAGAGCTCCCCTCTCCCGCAGCAGCGGTTCTGCACGGCACAAACTGCCCCTCGTCTGCAACGCCTCTTGCAGCGGGGTGTGCATTTACCGCGCCTCCTGATGGGGGAGAAATGTGAAGAGCAGATTCTGGTTGGAAATAGAGCAGGGAGAAAGCATACGGATAAAGAGGGAGCTGCGTTCTGATCTTCTGTGCCCCTACAGAAACCAGATACCTAGAACAACAATTACTTGCTGCTGGATGGATGGGAGACTGCAGTAGATTGTAAGGGGAAGTGTCTGGCTGCAGAAGTCCAAATTGTAGGTGATAGGTGCAAGACCTTTAAATGCTGATCTCACAGGAGCTAGGAATTCCGGCATCGACCGCCGTAGGGCCTGGATTTTCAGGTGGTGATATTCATGTTGTCTGCTGCCTAGAAAAAGATGACGTTGTGTCCTTTTAGGAATCCTGCACTGTTGGCAGCTTGCTCTGATCTGAAACTCAACAGAGCTGTCAAATCCCTATAAATCAGAATAAAAGACAACTGTTGTGTATGCATCTCAGCTCTGAGTCTGACACTCCCAAGCTGTTGGAGGTTTTTCTGGAGGTGCTGTGTTGATATCTTCCACGCATACAAGGAGTGGGAGTGATGCACTCGGAAGACGTGGGACCTCTGGTGTTCATGCATATTTTTGTACGAGAAATCTGAGGCAGAGATATGGTAACCCTATTCCAGCAGTCTCCTCCCAGCCTCGGGCAGTGAAGTCTCTCGCATCCTGCTGTAAAATCAGGGGGCATTGAAGTAGTGACACACTGATAAGAGGGAGTTCTTTGGTAAAAACCGAAAACTTGCAGGAGGTTAGGGCGGAGGGGAGAGCAGGGTCTTAAAAAAGGGTAACTGCATTCTCCTAGGGTTTCAGATTTTCCTGGGGAGAGTGAGGGAGGTACAAAAATATATTAATTTGGGCAGCTTTGAAGAATCCTGGCAGTCTTCTGCTATTTTTCTCTGTTCTGAATAAGGGTATGAAAAGAGCTGAGGGACGATGGTACAGTTCCCATGAGCACAGGAGAGGGCTCTTGAGATTCCCCGGTTCCCCCATGTACCCACTTCTTGCTGATGGGAAGGACAATCGCTCACCTTCCTTAAGGGCCCTTTTGGAGGGGAGAAACACTTTGCTGTGCTCTGCTTAAAGATTTGCCCCAGGTGGAAGGATGCGGACTTGCTGCTCGGACCTACCGTGTTTCCCTGCCCCGCTCCTGGTTTGCTGGCGCGGGGACAGATTGCCCGCCTGCCTGCAAGGGGCAAGAGCAGGGTGACCGCAGGAGCTGATGGCAGCGTCCCGGCAGCGCAGGGGCTGGCCCTTCCCAGGAGGGCTGAAACTTCAGGAGGGCTGAAAGAACTTCCTATTTGCAGCAGAACAAAAGAGCTTTCACCTTCTGGTTTCTTCAGGTCTGAGTTTTTAATTGCTATGGGAGGTGCTGTTAGGGAAAAGTCGTCTTCAGCGGTGGCTGACCAAAGCTTGCCATCCTGCGAAAGGTCTGCCTTGGGACATCAGTGACAGCTTTTCCATGTGACAGAGGAGGTGCTCCGTGCCATGGCCCGGTCCTGTAGAGGGGTGCAGTGTGCTGCTCACAAGCCCCGTAGGAGGGATGTTACAGTGCCCCAGGCTGGAGGGGTGAGGGAGAGCATGGAGACGTGACATTGCACGGGACATCTGCAGCTGAGTATTAATTTCTCTGCAAGTGTTAGAAGAGTATTTAATCCACTTACTCTCTTGAGCTGTTCTAGAGCTAAGAACTTTAGGGATAAAGGAAGGGTGATGTAGAGCTTTAAAACTATTGGTGCTTCAATAGATCACCCGCTTCAGGCTGCACGTGTCTGTCTTGTTCCACTTCATAGATGCTTCCTCTGAATCTCAGTCAAGGCCGGCTGCAGCTATTTGCTGTTGTCCTTGCCAGAAATGTGACCTTGGAAAGCTGGAGTTTGATTACTTAAACCCCCCACCCCACAGAGCAGCACAGCCCCCATGCCCTAATCCACACACCGAACTCTGGCTGGCCGAGGCCTTGCCTGTGGCATCTGATAGAGCGTGTGATTTAAAGACTTCCCAGGTCACCTTTGCCGTATCTCAAATGCAATTGATGGGGAATCCAGGGACACATTTTAAAGTAAATTACATGGAACAAATAAACCAATCTGCTTCTAAAGTGCTCTTGTGCCTTTGAAAACACTGACACTGACTGTCTGCTGGGGTTTTTAAGAGTATTTTTATTCATTCTAATTGAGATGACCTTATAAAAAAAAAAAGGCAACAATGAACAAAAAAACCACCTGTGATGTGGGTGTCTGCTTAGGAGATGTTTGTTTTTAATGTGTGCCAGCCTGCTCAGACAGCCACAGTGGTACGGACATTGCAATTACTCCCTCGCAAAAGGCTTTGCCGTACCCCAGGACTCGAGTTCTGGGGGCAGCCAGCGCCGGCTGCTGCAGTGCGTGGGGTGCGTGGTCCTGCGCTGGGCCGAGAGCAAGCAAGGAAAAGTCTCTTCAGAGCCACTGCTGGCAGTTGTCCCTTTGCTAGCCTGTAAGGAAAGGAAGCCCATCATCCTGGTCAGGGCAACCTGCTCTGCTCTGCTTTGTCTTCCTACCTTTTAAACCCACCCACGCTCTTACCCTCCGTGGTCTGTAGCAGAGAGGTCCGGTGATGTACGCGCTTGTTAGTGGTGTCTCCTGGGATTAGGCAGAATTCACAGGAGTAGCTTTGCACCATGGGCTGTGTTCCAAGTGTTTACGACTGTGGGTTAGTGATCATTAACAGCGTGCCTGTGTGCCATCGGATCACCTGGCAGGACAAATTTGTCTACCTCAAGCGTGATCCTGTCATCATATTTGTCAGACGAGCTAGAACAGGCAGTCCCGAGCTCATGCTGGCTCCGTGGTTTTTGTGCCAGCTGTGGGATAACAGATGGTACCTGCTCTGGCATAACCTCTCCTCTGCAATCAGATAAAGCCGGGCTGAGGACAGAGGTTACCTGATCTGGCACACAGCCTGCCAGGACAAAGTTGATGTGCCAGCACTTCAGGAATGTGTTTGAACTGGCTCAGGGTGTTTATACTGGATCAGCGCTTCTGGGCTACGTGCTTACGGCATGTTTTCATCCTGTATTGGATGCCTCGCAGCTGGAAAGTGATTAAAACGTTTAAGAGGGGCTCCAGTATGGTTCGTCTCTGTTGTGTTGCGAGCTGGTTTTATTCCTGTTTTCTTCTTGAAGCTGGGCGCGATTTGGAGATGAGTTTTCTCCTGTGCAGGTCTGGGTTTGGCCACATGGTTATTCAGATGAGTCTTTCTTATGCTGGTGGCAGCTGGCTTCTCAGCATCCTCTCTGGGATGGCAGGAGGCTGGGGAGGGAGAGGGAAGCTGTACGGTTTTCTAGGCAAGGTAAAGAACCAGAAGGGGCGGTAGACCCTGACTAGCAAAACTGCTATTTTGGCAAGTGGCTGCTGGGCTGTTAGGGGAGAGAAGACATCTTACTTGTCATGTCAAGGTTCCTATCAGATTTGTCTCTGAAGGATGCATACTTTCCCCCGTTAGTTTCAAATGCATTTAATTGCAATGTACTTACAGAGCTTCTGCCTGTAGGCTCTGGCAGAGATGATGTTCTGCCCTGTGGCTCCGAGGTTTTTTGTGCCAGCTGACTTTCCTAATTGACAGTGTTCACTCTGCGCTGATACGGCAAGTCATAAACTGTATAACAAGTGTTATGGGGGAGGGAACACTGGCGAGAGGATTCTGGCTCTACCTTAATACAAAACACTTACCCAGGAATGTGCTTGTCTGGTGTATTCCCGTCTCCGGCATGAGATGCTCTTGTATCTCTGCTGAAATAGAGATGCTCAGGAGAGGTTCAAAATGCTGCAGATGGACTTTCCTTGAGCTACAAGAAGGTGTAACATTACCTGTGTCAGCTGGCTTGCCTTATCAGGACAAAATATATATGTCACTGTCCTGAAATCCTGGGAACGTGCTCTAGGAGAAGGAAAAATGAACACCACGAATAGTCTGGAGCTGGACAGTGAGACGGCTTTAAATTCTTAGGTGGGCCAGTGTTTGATGTGTGGCTGAATGTGGAACCCCCTGAAGCTCGATACCAGGGAACTGCTGGGTGTTGAGTGCGCAGCACCCTGCCCCACGCCGCTCCCTGTGCTGGCCTGGATGCGGATCGGCTGCAGCTCGGCTGCGGGGCTGCAGCTCCTCCGCCTCCCCTGCCCCAGCTTAACGCTCAAACTGGTGGATGGCTGCTGCCTGGGCTGCTGCCCTCTGCTGCGACTGAGCCCATAATCTAGTGGGATACCCCAAACTGTTGGGCCATCAAACCAAACTTGTATGTTAATACTGTTTGTGGAAGTGGAAAGAAAAAAAAAATTCTGTTCATTAATTGTGGGTCACGGGAAGCTCAGAGGAGTGAAGGCCTGGCTGTGCGGGTGGCTTCCCTTGCTTAGAGGCTTCTGAAGAGAGCCAGGTGGTTTCAAGTGCTGTAAGCACTGCCTAATATGAATATCAGACAGATAACAAGGTGGCAGGTATCCTGACGTTTACCAGCATCCAGGATGAATGAATAGGAAATGAATGCTGTTAGGCAGAGGCATTTATGTAGGAGGAAAAATGCCTGCTACGTGGCAGGTTCTGTACAGCTGGTCAAAAGGTATTGTGAAGAGACATTTCTCCTCTGAGTGTTTGTGTGGGCACTACTTCAGAGCTTCCCCATGTTTGCTATGGAAATGTTGCGTGGCGTGAAGAGAAAGAGGTGGAGAGTAAGTGGGAGAGGCATTCTTCTAAAAGAAATAACTAATTCTAAAATTTAACTTAAAATAAGAATTTCCATAAATAAGCCATTTAGGGAAAGAAGGACTTCTGAATACTTATGCTTAGGGAAAGACGTTGCAATTAATTCTAATTTAAAGGTAGCTTGCCCTATCCTGATAGGATTGAATTGCATTGAAAAATGAGGGTAGTCGTGCACTGAGTTGGCAGACGCGGAGCTGCTCAGCCCTGTGGGAAACCTGGTGCTTGGGGCTTACTCATGGTTCTTAACGTTTGGACGTACTTAGCAGCTGAATTGCACATGCTGTGACATGCTCCCCAGGACTGGGATCTGGACTCCCACAAACCCTGGAAATGCTGCTGGGAGGATCTCGTGGCTCCAGTTCTGTCCAATAAACTCCGTACCGCTCTGATTAAGCCTCTTCCATGTGCAGTTTTCATTTGAACGTCTCACGTGGGTAACTCTGCGTGGGGAGAGCTTAGGAGAAAGGCACTTTGCAAGAGCGGTTCCTGGCACCTTTGCCAGTATGCGAGGAGCCCGCGCAGGCTCTGCTGGGGCTTGGATTTTGTCACGCCTGGCAACGTGACCGTCTCCCTTGCAGCAGGAGCAGGTTGGGTGCCTTTGTCAGCTGCTCTCAAGAAGAGCTTGTTCCACTAAGCCTTGCTGCTTGCGCGGCGCTGGCGCTCGTCGCCTATGGCCTGAGCTGGTCCGTGGCCAGCGTTGTACCTGTCTTGGTCTCACGCCAGTGTTGTCCTTCGGCGTAGACGCTGTTCTGCGTTCTCAGTGCTTCATGAACAGTGCTCTTTGGGTGATGAGGCTCTTCCAGACTTGTGAGACTTTGTTCTCCCTGGGTGCTGGCAGGGACTCAACACCATCTCCGCGGTGTCTTGAGCGTGCACCAAACAACCTGCTCTGTTAACTCGTCTGGATCCTCAGACCGATCTGTGATGCTAGCAGCAGTCTGATACAGCCCCTGTAATGCCCGCTCCCTGCTCCCCCCTCTTTTACAGGTTCTTTACGCTGCCTTTTCCATCAAAGTTGAGTAGTTCCATGGAATATGACCTCAGGTGCCTTCTGGAAATACAGCTGAGCCTCCCCGCTGTCCTTTGTCGGATCAGCACACCTAAACCCGGCCCTGCTGGGGGGAAGCTCAGCGTGGCTCTGTTTGGCTTTCCCATTTATCCCCATCGCATCCACTGGTCTTTGAAACTTGCTCTGGAGTCTCACATGGGGGCTGCCCTGACCACAGGACTTTTTCTCATGCTGTCATTTGTGGGTTTTGCTGTATAGGCTGGGCAACAGAAATAAAAGTGCTTTTTTTTCCCCTTTTATTTTTTTTTAAATAACCAAAACACCCAGATTCTGTAATCTGCTTTGGAATCTGATGAGCAGCAGATGGCTCCGTGCGCTTTGCAAGCACCCGTCCTCTCTGTACCAAGGAATAACTACGTCATGTTGTTCAACAAGCTACGGAAAATAATATTTTAATCCAACCTTGCTTCCCCCTTCTTCCGCCCACCCCCCCGCGGTTTGTTGTTTCACTCAGTAGCTTGCCATAACGCATTTAGTCCTGCCTGCCTCTGATTGGAAACACCAGACGTGGCTTCATTACAAGCTCTATGGCTTCCCCCTACACTTAACATACCGTACAAATTGTTTGCTCAACTTTGGCATCTTGCCTCAGAGGAATTTTTGTCATTTGAAGGTTTTAAATCAGCTATTTGAGCCACTCACGATTGTAAATAATAGGCTATTAGTTTATAAGAGACATGCTTGCTGGCATTTCCAACCTCTCGGAGGGATTGCACTGTCTTGGAACCGCTGTGATGCCTATGGAACCGAATGCTGTTAGAAAGAAACCCCAAAACACTGCCCTGGGAAAATTCATTTATAGAAAATAAGTGAAATGAATAGATGTTTTTAGCCACATGTTACTCATTTTCTTTTTATTGCTTTAACATGTCTTCACTGGAACATGTTACCATCGGAGGCTGCTGGTGCCAGCTGTACACCTGGCTCAAGCTGGAAAGAAACGGAGTTTGGCCTTTCATCTTCTCTGTTTTCTGTTATGATTGGAACCAAGGGTTGGCCCCAGATCAGACAAAGGGTGAGCTGAAAACCATCCTCAGAGCTGCTTTCTAGAGGAAGCCTTATAGGGTTGTGTGTGGGGGGTTTGGCTTTTTTTTTTCCTTTTTGGAGCTCTTGTATCAAGTTTATGTACTGGCAGAGGCAGGAAACCATTGTGTACAATATGGCAAACAGAGCTAGCAGGCAGCCAGGCCAAAGGCTATAAATTATTATTTTAATTTCTTGGTTTATGGTTTCTTGTTGACTCCAGATCAATAGGAAAAAGGTGCATTGAGCCACCTCTTTTAATTAAAAGGCTGCTGTGATTAGGCTTCAGTGAGGGATGGAGAGAAGTGTGAAAAGACGTGCCTGGGAGCAGACGCTGGTTTCCAGTGCGGGGCGTGTTGCTCTTTGCTCTCGTAGTTGCTGGTGTTTTCTAGAGGCCAAGTTTCTCGAGGAGAAACCCAACTGCAGCGCAGCAGGCTTTACAAAGTTTCCTTCTAGCCTGTTTTGCGTTTGCGTTCTCACATCCTGAGCCAGTGGGCCTTGTTTCCCATAGAATAAAAAGGCAGTCTATTTTAGTGGAATCTTCTGCTTATTTTAAAATAATTCCAATTTCATTTCACCCTAAACTCGGCATGCTTTCCCTGTAGTGCTGAGACATGATTAGCATTTTGCACCTAACAGGTGCAGCAATATTTTTCTTTCCGAAGAGTTTCCAGAGTGAATTGCACATCTGTAACAAAGCTTGTATTTTTCTGCTCATCGCCTTCAGACATGGCCATAATTAAATGCAGATATTAAAACTGAAACCTAGTTTATGTTCCATAATTCTTAGGAGAATGACCCATCGTATGATACTTGTTTGAAGTCTTAGTTAACCTTTAATCATTTGATGCTGAGTCTGGCTTTGATTTTGCTGCAGGAAAAAAAAAAGTGTATTTTGCAAAATCTTCAGGAAGGAAATATGCCAATCCTACGGCATTTCTCATTGTGCTGGGAATGTTATGTTTGAAATCTCTTAGGTGATAAAGTCTGTGGAATGAAGGCTTTTTCTGTTCCTGTGATTGGGCTCTGCCTCTTCTAAGGCTGGTATCCAGCATGAGAATAACTTAAATGCTGCTAAAACTAATTGGTGTGATGGGGACCGGGGCCGGCGGAGCAGGGTGGCTTGGTGTAGGTCTCAGATACGGATTTTCTTCAATGCTAAGCTATGCTGAGTAGATACTTGAGGAAACACTTACAGGTGTTCAGAAAAGCAGAACTAGAAATGTTAAACCTTCAGCACATTCCGCGATAAAATCAGAGCCAAAAGCTCTTCAGAAGCATGTCTGGTTGTTTGTTTTTGCCTTACGGGAGGTGCTGTTTAACCGCCGTGGAGCTGGTAGATAAGGCAGCCTCCGCCATGCCAAAGAGCGAGGTGAAGAATTCCCCTGGCCCGCTCCCACCCAAGTGCTCTGGCAGTTTGGACCGATGCTCTGCAAGGCGCTGCGGAAAACCTGCCTTCCCCGGTGGGTTTGGCCCCGAGCCTGGGGCGCCAGGCTTCCCCTCCCGGGTGGGAATCCTTCGGCCGTGGGGCTGCTTGGGCAAGGCGGGTGAGGAGGCAGGTGCCCTGCGTCAGACCAGCCTTGCTGCACCCCTCCGAGCACACCTCCCACCTCCGGAATTCTTCACCCCCCTGCCAGCGGTTGCTTTTTGCTGCAATTCCTCCCCTGTAACTATCACCGCTGTTTCCTTCTCCAAAGAATGAGAAACAAACTGCCCTGGCTCCAGCCAAAACCTGATAACTGCCGGGAAGTGGCTTGTCAGCAGGGCCTGCGACAGGCGATGGTGCAAGTGAAACAGCAGCGTGTGAGTGCTTGGCCGGTTCACTTGCAGTTTAGGCAGGAGAAAAGACAGCAGTACTGGGGGGCTTGGGGCCGGGGGAAGCGTACTGGACTTGATTTGGGGCATTCAGGCTTTGGAAGTTGGTACGTCCTTTCCTCCTGGCGCTGGTTGAACCTCATCGGGGCATCTTTCAGCCCCGGCTTATAAATACTGTCACGGGCTTGCTTTGGCCTGCGAGCCCTTCTACTGAACCCTAGTGAGAGCTGGCCGCGTGCCCCAGAGCACGTGGGGCCAGATCTACAGTCCCTAGAAGTCATCTTAAGCTCACCAGCTCTGAAAATGTTTACTTACCCCATGCTGACAGATCTGCGTGGGCAGTCCTGCTTCGCCCATCACAAAGGACTTCTGTGCGGGAAGCTGGGAGAGACGCTCAGTGTTTTGGACTCGCTGGTTTGGACCCCAAATCTCTCCGCTTCAGGTTTCTGTCTGTGTGCTGATGATGAAAGCACTGCTGCGTCTCTCCAGGGGCTTGGGAGGATGAACACACTAGAGGTTTGTGAAACATCGAATGTAGTAGAAACTGGGACTGGCTAATGCCGAGGGAGCTCTCTGCCGACACCTCAGCACCACGCTGCCCTTTTTATAGATGCTCTTATTAGTTTTCTTTTGCTTCCCTGGATGAACTCAGCGGAGTGATTCTCATGTTAATAGGAGAGACTACTACACCGCGTATTGCAGCGTTCTTCTGTGCTGGCCGGGCTGTGTGTTCGCAGCCGTGTGCTATTCTTCTGTGGTTAAACACACGATTTTGAAGATCCTTCTGCTCCCCATGCCCCCTTTGCCCGTCGCTTTGGGGAGGGGGGTGCAGGAGCTGTGGGTGGCATCGCAACCTGCAGATGGTGCCAGAGACGCGGACAAGAGCAGGCTGGTCGCTACTCCCGGCCTTCTGCCCAAACGCTGCTTCTGGGGAATGCTGTACACAGGGGTAACAGAAAGGTAACACCTGGGAAGTAAGTGGAAATTGAGAGGAAATCTGTACCGAGAGTGCTCTGAAATTCAGGGAAAGCTGTTATAAAATCTACTGCTTTGGGTGGTGGAGAATATTGCCTCGAAGCAGGAGAAGCATTAAAAACAAAACGAAGATGTGGAAAAGGTCCCCCCACTTTTTTTTATAAAAAGAAAAAAATCTTCATAGCTTCATCATCCTTCTGCATTGTATCTCTTCTGGCACCAGTTAGGTCTGGTCCTGGACCCTGTTTGTGCAGTGAAAGATGATGGGTGCAAGGAAAGCAGCAAGGTTTGCTCTTTAAGTGCCCTGTGAAGAAGAATATCTAGAGGAGATGCTCGTCTGCACTCAGCCTTGTGTGCCAGAGGTTGCCTGCCGGCTCGCTTATCCATCCTCTCCGGTGTTTTAGCTGTTCCATGAGCATCTCCCCTGGCTCTGAATATCCTTGAAGACGCTTTCATTCATCTCTCAATCTGAGAGCGTTTAACACAGTTTAAAAAAAAACCCAAAAACTAAGGATGGTCAGGCAAGCTATTGAATTATTCTTTCATTGAGGAAACAAGGATGTCTGGAGAGCAGCAGTATATCTGCCATGGTTCAGAACTATCACAAGGCTGAAATACTTGATCTCTTAATTTCCAAAGATGTCAGATTGACTGTTTGTTTCCCCTGTTAAAAGCACTTGTAGTTGGTAAGAATTGGGGGTCAACTACAGGTTCTAATAAAAGAAATCCCCGGTCCCTCTTGCTGCGGGGGATGTCTGCTTCCACGCAAGCCTGGCGTAAGAGCTTTGTTCATGCTGGAACCAGCTGGACCTGCTCAGCTGAGCATAATTTCTCAGGGAAGCATTGATTGTACGGAGTTGGGATGCATCTTTCTCTTCTGAAGGAGGTGTAGCCTCCTGCCGTGTCCCCCGAGACCAGGGCCTCTTCCTACTGATGTCCAGGAGCAGCATCCTTGGGGGAAGCTGGGACCAAACGGCTGCTGTACGTGGCACTGGGTGAACTGGTCGTGGGTAGCGCCCAACCAGCCTCTGTGGACTTGGCTTTCTTAGTCAAAGCACGCTTGTTGGCAGTGCTCCTGCCATGCCCCATGTGTCCACCGTGCTGATTCCTCTGTCGAATCCTCGCAGAGGATCCACGTGTGAAAGGGATGTTAGTTAGAGACAGGGACTGAGTCGTATCTGGCTTCGCCTGTGGACATAATTTATTCTCTGTGGACAATCCAGCTGGTTGCCGAATGGGGTAGCATGGATGGCATTTTCCTTTTCAAGTTTGGTTTCTGTGGAGACTAGTTTCTTCATAGGTGATAACTTTACAGAGGAGACTAATGACCACATGTTGATGAAACGCTGCTGCGAGCCCATCTGGAACTGACCTGCGGCTTTGGGTAACAGCTGGTGAGCAAAGACAGCAGAGGGAGCTGCCCTAGCAAAAGTGGAAGAGGTTGACCCCTTTTCTCTCTGACAGGGCTGTTAGCTTTTTTAGGATCAAAGCTTTTCACATTTGGTCCCTGTACTTGAAGAAGCTCAAGTGTTTCCACTGCAGACATTAGTGATTCTGGCTTCGCTCCCTGCCACCCATCCCCAGATCCACTTTGTGAGCATTCTCCTTGAAACTGTAGTTTACAAAAATAAAACCTAGATTAAAGCCAGTACAGCTGCCCTGAGGTTTGAATCAATGCTGGTATGATGTGTTGCCAAAGAGAGAATTACTCAGGAGTGTGGATTAGAGCTGTTTGTCTCCAGGAAGACCTGGTCTTCAAAGCCAGGGAATTTTCCCAGCTATAGCTGGTGCATCTTCAGCTGCGAGGCTCTGGTGCCCTTCTCCATGGGCACCAGACTGTCAGCTCTCTCGTTTTTATCTCAGTTTCTTCATCTCCTTTCTTCCTATCTGGTTCAGCATTCTCCCATGCTCTCACTCTGGCTAGAGTTTGCTGGCCAGGACTTCCCTCCAGCCTTCCCCGTTCCTGTCTCTCACCAGCTGTAAAAACTTAGAGACTTTAAAAAATATTTTTCTTCCTGTTGGGAGAGAGGTTAGATTTTTATTTTTTTTTGTTTTGTTTGCTTGTTCTAAACAATCCGCGCTCCTGCAGCGCTGCTGAGGGTCCAAACGCTCAAGGAAGGTTTAGAAACTCCAGTTCCTAGCAGCTGCTGGGGCTGGGGGAGAGGTGCTGCTGCTGAGCTCTTGCAGGAGTTGGCTGCGCAGCGCTAGCGCCATATGGCAGCAGCCCAAAGCAGCAGCGCATGGGCTCATGTCCTGGCCTGCACGCGGGGAAGGCGGAGGGTTCGGAAGAGCAAAGGGCTCCAGTCAAGGCTGGAGTTCTGTCAAGCACTTGGGGCCAAATTTTCCTCTACCCACTGCCCCGACTGTGCATATTGCCCCTGGAAAGGGCTGCAGCAAGTGGTGGTTGGTGCCTTCTCCCAGCTGCAGTGGAAAGGCAGCCCTGGCTGCATGGTCTGGAGCAGCTCCTGCCATTCCACGGTGAAGGCAGGGAGACGCTGGTTTCCCCGCACTCCTGCACGGTGTGCTGCTCCTCCGCACGGAAGCGGCTGCCGTGCTGTCCTTGTCGCAGCGGCACAGGCTGGGCTGAGAGCAGGCCTGGGTGGCTCTCCTTTGCTTGGATGGCATCAGCTTTGAGCAGAGATGTGCCTGACCAGGACCTGAGCTCCTGACCTGGCTCTAAATATCAGCTCTCTAATTACCAGATGCGTAGTCTGCCTCAAATTGGGATGGGGTTGTTCAAGGAGCCCTTGGACCATGTGCAGGAGGGGAGGCAAAGCTGAGAGGGTCATAGTACTTGTAGAAGTGATGCGAGGAGGCGAGCCTGTCCAGGGTCACCTGTCCTGTGCCAAGGCTAATCTCAACCTGGTTCTGTAATGTGTGTAACCCAGGACCTCGGGCTGTACCCCCTGCCCCGCGGTGAAGAGCAAACCGATGAAGGTCCCAGGCTTGCAGGTGCTCAGCACTGGCTCGGGTGCTCGGTCTTCACGCTCAGCTCCTGGGTCTAGAGCTGGAACCCTGCAGGGAGGTTTGGAGTCCTGTCTTTGGATTGACGCTTGTTGTTGGTATCCAGTGCTGGGTGCACCCTGTAGGGGATTTCCCACTGCAGGACAGACCAGATGCTGTTAGCAGGAGGGCTGAAGGGTGGCATCGCTGCACTCAGTGAGTCGTGTTGCTTCCCAACTCTGAACCCAAATCCCCTCGCTGCCAGGCATGCCATGGAGCCTTGCCTCTGTCTCAGGGCAGCCGTTGTTCTCCTGGGACTCTACACTCTCAGTTTCTAGAGCCAAAACTCTCCGTGGCTGCGATTGCTGCCTTTGAAGCCAGCTGAGCTTTCCACGGGTGGTCTTTGGACAAGCTTGGGCTCTGGCTCAGCACTTCTGACATGAAGTGTTCTCCACCCCTCATATCACCTGTGTTTTTGGGGATTTGTTTCTAAAATATGTTAGTAGAAGGGGAGGAAGATAGCAGTCCCAGGGGAGTTCTGGATGGTGAATCCCATTGTACCATCCATGGGTCACTCCAAGCTGAAGCCATCGGAAAGAAACCGAAACACGTGTGGTGTCTGATGGGCAGGAATCTGGTCCTTTGAGCAGGCGGGTAGGAAATGGTGGAGGGGAAGGTGCTGGGGAACTCTCTGTTGTGTTTTTGGAGAAGAAATGATTGCGGCGGCAGTGCATGTTTTGATGGATTCAGGCTTTATTTATTAATGTTCCGTTTTTGGCTTGTTTGTCCATCTCCTTAACAGGGTCATGGCTGTAAAACAAAAATAGCACCCATGATGGATCTCAGTCTTGCCTATTAAATCTCTTTTAAAAATGCAGTCTGGATCTTTAAAAATAAAAATCCAGCCTGGCACAGAGGAAGGGTGAGCCACCAGATTCCCCACTGAATAGCGAGTTTCTTCCAACAAATGAGGACCTGCTTCCTTATGTGTCGGGACCCCAGGATGGTTTAATTTCTGTGTCAGTGCTAATTGATTGGAAGCAACAATTTTGCCAGACAAAGCTGTAAATTAGTTTCAAATGGGGGAAGCAGGCCACCCACTGCCCAAATATCATATTGCAGTAACAACATTAAACATAGAGCAAACCATAACCCAGGGAAGGAAAACCCAAGTGAAACCAGATTTCCACTCATTCCCTTTCCCCAGGAAAGTGGAACCAGATGGCTTGTGGCTCTGATAATAAGAGAGACTGATTCTTTCAGATACCGCTTAAGCTAAGTATCACACAAAGGGATGGGCTGAGAAGCAAAACCTCACAGGCATGAATTGTGCCTCTGGAGACCATTGGCATGTGAAACCCTCCCAACAAAAACATTACAGAAAATTGTCTTCCTAATTGCAACTGAGCCCTTCTTGCTTGGCCGGCCCCTCTCATTGCCTGGTGCGAAATACCAGCACCGCTCCCACAAGTTTCAGCCACACATGCAAATCCCTTCTTGCGTTTCATGCAGGGCAGCGGGTGCCCGCCCTGGCTGGGAGCGGTTGGGAAGTGCCTGGGCAGAGGTTAGCGCTGCTCCCCGGAGGCAGCCGTCTGAGAGCCAGCGCCTGCCCCCGGCCTTCGCAGCCGGACCCTTGGGCCCATCCAGGGACTGTCAGGGCAAAGAGGACTCAGTGGCTCCGGGGCTGGGCCACAGCTTCATGGTGGAGCTTGAGCTGACTCGGAGTCCCAGCTAATTGGGAGCTGTGCCGCCGTAGAGCTGTTTCCCGCATCCCATGCGGGGTCTGTGTTAACACCCCGTGCACGTGGGGGTTTCAGCTGCAAGCGCCGCGCTCCAGCGAAAACTCAGCTGTTCATGGCTTGCCTGTGTGAAACGGTCAGCTCTGTTGGTCCTCTGCTTGTGTTACCTTCGGGGCTGGCTGGGAACAACCGCCGGGTCCTTCTAGAGGCCGGGTGGGCTGTGTTGAGCATCAGCGCGCCAAAACCCTTATCTGATCCAGGTCTGGTACCTTGACATTCAGGAGGTAAAATTTCTTCCGGGTAAAGATCTCTTTTAGCTCATTGTCCCCATGTGGAGCAGAAGGAAGGAACCCGTCATGGGGAGACTCTCTATCACGCCAAAGAGAGCCCTGCCTGTGCTGTCCTTTGTCCGTGTTTCCTGCCCTAACAGGGACACTCTGGCAGCCACAAATGCTCCAGTATGTGAGGAAAGTCCCCACAGGGACATGAAAGCGTGAGACCTGGTCCCAAGTTCAATGCTATTATCCAGGTATTCCTATAGCATCTAGTGCCCTGTTCCTGGGGCAGCATGTTGGTGTGCTGGGCACAGCCGAAAAGCCTGGTGTCTGCTCCAGAAAAGCTCGTGGAAGCTCCTTATGACTTCTGTGGAGTTTGGCTCTGGGCAGAGAAAACTTCATCTCCTCTGGGAAGTCCTCCTTTCTCCAGGCTGGTGCCTCCTGACTGTCACGGTAGCTCTGGGGTGAGGGGGGCTGAGGGGAAAGTTTTCTGCATTTTTCCCTTTTTTTTTTTTTTTTTGGTTTTATGTTTGGTTTTGAAATATTACTTTTTTTCCAAGCCAAGTCTTCCCACAGCCGCCCTGGGAATTGGCTTGGCAGGGCTGTTTCCTTGCGCTGGAGAGAGGCAGGTAGGTGGTGAAGTGAGGAGTGGTGGCGCAGAGACAACGAGCTGCTGTCGGTGGCTTTTGGGAAGTCTATAGGCCGCCTGGTGATGGGTTTGGGGGGAGCTGCGTGTGCGTTGTGCTTGGATGAGGGCTTTGAAAAACCATCAACAAATAATTGCAATTTCCTCTTCGCCTTGTGGTGAGGCTAGATCCGAGCCTGAGAAACCGCTGCTGCTTGCCGTAATGATACACAAAACAGAAATCTCCACCTAACCCCGTACAAAATGCTGTGCAATCACTTCTAAATCACTGTGGGTTGCTTTAGCCACAGATGCAAAGTCTGACATCCAAATGCACAACAGAAGGTGGGTAGGAAGTGCTACGCAGACCTACATATGTGCATATGCTGGTCTCTCCTGCTTGCGGAGGGGTTTTTCTTTCTCTTCTTCGCCCAGAGTAGTCGGGGAGAAGTAGAGTTGTGTTTGTGCGTGGCTCTGCTGGGCTTTCTGCCACGCGGTGAGGTGCTGAGCAGTGGCTGAGGCCGGAGGAAGGCTGCCCAACCGGCCCCTGCACGAGATGGAGTGGGTGCTGGGGGCTGGGTTCTGCCCTCGGCCGCGCTTGTGCTGCTCTGCAGGCTTCGCTTCCGTCCTGCGTGGGGGGCAAAGGCAGGACGCGGCTTTAATCCGCAGCCCCTGAATATCCCGCGAGCCCTGCGGGAGGGCAGTCTGGCAGGTGGGACCCACGGGACGGGTGCTCGTCTCGGCCCCCGGGCGACCAAGGCACTCCATCTGCACACTCCTCTGAAGAGGGGCAGGACTTCCACTGCCGTCACCCCTGTCCAGCCAGAACCTCCTCCCTCCCGGCCTCTCCCCAGAGCTGTCCCACCGCACACACGGGCAGCTGTTACCAGTCGCCCGTCTGGAGGCCTGGCGATGCTCTGGCTGCCGCAGCTCCTGCATCTCAGCCGCTGCATCGCAGCTGGGTCATGCCCTTGGAAAAGGCGAGTGTGCTCGTACTCATGGCAGCCGGGCCGGGCCGCGCCTGACAAGCAGCAAAGCTGTTTCTCTGTTCCGTTGGCAAAGCGCTTGTGAAACACGGGATGACACAGCCTCGGAGACGAATAGGAAATTCCCATCACAACCGGAGAACACCCTGTGGTCCTTGAACTTGTGAGGACTAGCAGCTATCATTATGCATGCGGCATCTTCCCCCGGGTGCTTACGGAATTACAATGCCGGGTTCTCCCAGGCTAATCGCTGTTTTGAACAACAAGATTGATTGCTTTCTCTTTTAATTATTTGCAGATCACTGAGACTTTGCAGAATGCTCTAGGTGACACAAACCGCAGTTTAGAGTGTTAGCATTTGCCCATCTTGGGGATTTTTCAAGCTTAGCCACCAGCAGGGCTGTGGGAAAGGAGGGGTGCAAACATCTGTGTCCTCTGATGACCTGACTTCATACGTGCGTGCGTTATAGTCTCTTAACGTGCAGCTTTGGGGAGCAGACTGGGTGTCTCAGCCCTGTCCCCGCTCTCATTCCGATTACCGTGCATGAATTCAAGCACTTAACAGCTTTTGGCTGCTAATTTGCAGCTCAAAACTGTCGGTAGCAAATTATCTTGTGCTCGTTTGTGTGACACTGACAACCTGGATTCAGGCTCTTCCCCATGCCGCTTCCAGGCGGCAGCACCTCCAGGACCATCCGCCCGCGGTTGTGGGGCCCCTGGCTCATCCCCGCGTCCCGGCCTCTCTCCTGGAGGGTCACTCCTCTCCCTTCATCTCTGCTGACCTGGAAATTGTTTCTGCAAGTGCTTTGTAGATGAGTTGTCTGGCAGAGGCTCTGCCCGGGAGTCTCCGTGGCGTGCTATTTAAACCTCACAGATCTCTGCCTTCTTAAAAGGTCACAATATCTGCATAGACTTTTACAGCTAAAGCTGCTGGAGGGCTGGGGAAGATACTGTGCTTGTCGAGTCACATTGGGAGGAGAGCAGCTATTCCCGGCGTCGCACAGAAATAGCTTTTCTTCTTCTGGGGAGGCTGCTTCGCTCTGGGGCTCCTTCGCCTGCCATGGGGCGGGCAGGCACCAAGTCAAAACACGGGGCTCATCTGAGGCTTCAAAGTCACAGCGATGCCATCTCCTCCAGAGCTCCTGCTGAACGGCACGGTGCAAGCCCGCTAGTTACTCAACTGACCCAGTCCCTTCCAGTGTCTCGCCTCCATCTTCTGGCTTCTGAGGGCACAGGAAGGAGCCGTGTGGGGACTCGGCTGCCCTTGGGGTGGCCCCCGCTGCCCTCAGGAGCGGGAGGACCCGTCCCAGGCCGGGTAGGAGGATGCTGGGTGCCACCTCGTCCACTTGACTGACAATTTTTTGTGCTGAAGAAACAAATGAGCTGTGGGGAGATGCACGTCTGCTATATATTTCCAATTAAAGCACAGCTTGGTGCTGATTAGATCTAGAAGTTACATCAAGAAAGGGGAAAAATGTAAATAAGCAGTATTATTTTTTCTCTGCCCCCACCCCACCCCCCTCCTTTCGACAGATGGAGCCGCGCTGATTAGATTATCTGATCTCTTTCTGAAGAACAAATTGTTGATGGGAAGCTATCGCTGTGGGTTCGCAGCGCGCCCGGCGCTGACTCGGCTCCGGCTGCGGGGATGACGCTGTGTTTGTTCCACCGCAGCCTGGGCTCCGGCACCGTCCCCGTCCCCGCGCTGGTGGCAGCAGCCACCTGCCCTTCCCGCTGATGACAGGCTGGCTCCGTCTGCTTTCGGGAGTAAGGTTTTTCTTAAATGAAATCACTTCCTCGGAGTAATTACATCAGCTAATTAGGGACCTAATTGGCTAATTAGAGCAAAGTGACAGTTCTTTTGCTGCACGGGGGAAGGAACACCGTGTAATGGCAGGAAACCTGCACCGCTCCTTGCTGCCAGCGCCCGTGGTGATGGAGACGAGTGGTGGAGGAGATGCTGGTGAAGCCATCAGCAGTGCTGTCCTTCGGCGGCCTCCCCAGCCCCATCTGCAGCGCCACGAGCTCCAGGCTCCAAGAGCTGCCATCGCAAGCAGGCAGCCTGCCCTGCCGATGGCCGGGGATGCGGGAACGTGGGCTGTAGCTGTGTCGGATCGGTGCAGAAGGTCTCATGGGGAAGCAGGGCAGCGGGTGCCATCAGCCTCCAAAGGTGTCGGAGGCAGCGCCTGGAGCATGGCAGAGTGCTGCCTGCTTGAGCCCAGGCTCCCTTCTTCTGGGCTCGGCTTTGCTGGTGTATGTCCTTGGCAGAAAGGTTTGGGAAGGACCGAAGGGAAAGGATGGATTTTACTTTCACCATCTTTTTTGTTCGCTTCAGACAAACCGAGACGCGAGCGCTGCCCAAGTCTGTGGTTTGGTTTGGCTGCACCTTCGGGAAGCCGTTGGATGTGGTTTCGTTGTCGAGGGCCTGGGGTGGGAGCTGGAGACCTGGATGCCATTCTCTGCTCTGGCACTGGTTTGGTGTGGCCTCGAGCAAGTTTCTCCACAACCCTAGGCCACCTTTTCTACTCTTTTTGCCAGCCTTGCCTTATAAGTAATCTTCTTGGAGCAAAAACATGTCTGTGTGTACCCACAGCAGAGCTCTGATCTTGTTTGGAGCCATGTATGCTCCATTTCAAAATGACTTGGGCACCTAAATGCTGCCTCACTATTCCTGTGAGCATCCAGATCTGAAAAGTAAGTCCTCGTTCATGTGCGATCTCACCCTGGAGGGCTATAAAGGCTGGTTGGCACCTGCGTTTCTGCCAGCAGGGTCCCTAGGCACACAGATATCCGTTACCTGCTGTTCCCAGCACATCTGAGTCTCCCAGGTGTTGAATAGCTCGTGTCTGCCTCCATCTCGGCATGCACAGGCGAGGTGTTCCCCAGTTGTCACATCCAGGGACCTCAGTCCAGTAAGATCCATGAGGGCCCGAGCAGCCATCTGGGGCAGCCTCTGGGAGAGCAGAAGGTGGTGGGAACCTTCTTCCCAACCGCAGTTCGCAGCATGGCCCCGGGGCAGCCAGAGGCTGGACATACCGGCCTGAGACGCCTTCAGTCTCCTGCTTGGAAAGCTCACCCTTTACATGAAGTAGTTCTCTATGATCAAGGCCAGAGAGGCTGGCCGTGTCCCGCTCTGCGGGGGAGCCCTGGCCCCAGCCGGTGCCCGGCTGAGACCCTCCGTGAGGGGCTGGAGCATCTCCCTTATGAGGAAAGGCTGAGAGAGCTGGGACTCTTCAGCCTGGAGAAGAGAAGGCTGAGGGGAGACCTTATTAATGTTTACAAGTATCTAAAGGGTGGGTCCAAGGAGGATGGAGCCAGACTCTTTTCAGTGGTTCCCAGTAACAGGACGAGGGGTAACGGGCACAAGCTGGAACATGGGAAGTTCCAATCAAATATGAGGAAAAACTTCTTTCCGGTGAGGGTGAGAGAGCCCTGGCCCAGGCTGCCCGGGGAGGGTGTGGAGTCCCCTTCTCTGGAGACTTTCAAGACCCGTCTGGACGCAGTCCTGAGTGATGTGCTCTGGGCAGTCCTGCTGTAGCAGGGGAGTGGGACTAGATGATCTCTAGAGGTCCCTTCCGACTCTGAAAAATTCCATGATTCTGGGGCTGCCGGCGCTGCGCGTGGGGATGGGTGCTTCTGCTCAGAGCACCGAGTTCTGCGCGTGGTCTTCTCCTTGGCGTTCCCTACAGAGCATCTCCGCAGGTCCTGCCTGGCACTGCCCTCCTTGGTTTGATGCCTGCCGTCGGGCTGCGGCAGGAGCCCCGTGAGCTTCCCCTGCCCCGCGCACCTTGCGTTGGGAATAGCGAAAGCAGCCTGTTCCGTACCTGTGCATTCTCCCTGCCTGGCAGGCTCGTTCCCATGACTCGTGTGCGCGTGGTCTCCTCTCTGGAAGCACTGAGGATTTTCAGGTTGCGTGGTACAACCTCATGTCTCTATGCATCGATGCGTCCTTTCATCCTAAAGCTCTAGAGAAGCCGAAACCGCGGCCCAGCAAGAGCCAGAGGCGCTCTTGAAGTCCATCCTTCCACCCCTCTTGTTTCCCACCCTTGACCCGAGCTGTGTGTTGGTGCCAGTTTTCGCCCCGCAGAGGGGAGCCCGGCCAGCGAGGCAGCAAGGAGCGGGACCTTGGCTGTGGCCCCGCCGCGTTCTGGCAAGCCCAAAGCTCCGGGTAAACTTAGTTGCAGTGACTGAATTTCATGTGAAAACACTGCGATGTGGGATTTGTCACGATTTTCATCCGACAATAAACCCAGTAGGCTGAGTTCGCTCAGAAACCGACCCCTGCGCACCGCGCAACGGATATAACCTGAGATTGGAGTCTGGACCCGGGGCCAAAACCGAGAGTATTTTGTACGGGTTTAAGTTTATTGTGAACATTTCACCGGGTTCTAACATATAGTTACTTGTTCTGGTAAGTGCTTATTCGGTATTTAAATTACAGCAAAGGATACTCCCTCTGACGCTGTACTGCAGCCTGCAATCTTCCTCTTGCCTTATATGTTTGCCACGAGGAACCGTGCAGCGATGCCACGGCCCTCTCGGGGGAGAAGCCGAACCTGCTCCGAGATGTTTTTGCAGCTGGAAGAAAAAGGTCTTGTAACGCTTAAGGATAAATTGGTTTCAAAGTATTTTTGTAGCACATAAAATAATATTTTATATGGAGAGAACAAAACAGGCGAGGAGAGGATGTTAAATTCCACCAGTAAATTGCTTGGGGAATTTTTGTTCAACTCTGTTTCTACCGGAGGAAAAAAAATCTGCCCGTGATCACGGTGTTAAGTGCCAAGCAAAGGGCTCGGCCAGGAGCCAGGACTGCCCGCCGTCTCCGGCGGCTCGAGGGTGAAAATGGGCGCAGGTGGGTGATGCTGTGGGTGCGGGTGGCACAGGGGACCGCGGGTGAGGCATCCTTCGGGCACGCGATGCCCCGCTCCCCGCGGCACAGCCCTTGCAAGGAGAGGGGTGCAGAGCTTCGCCTGACCCACCTGGGGACAACCCCCTCCGATGGCATCCTGGGCTTCCCTTCATCCTCGCAGGGCGATGGGCATCAGCTCGGGAACCAGCATCTTCCTGGCAGAACATTTTTTAAACGGAAAAAAACATCCTTAAATCCGGTTGTTCACAGAATTTGAGTTTCCTGGGGAGTTTGCCCAGCTAACTTAGGAGAAAGCAGCGCTCCTGAACAAGCCTTTCTCTTGTCTCTCTCACTTGAAATATAATTTTCGTTTCTGAAGTAAACCAGAAAAAAATCGGTTTCGAATCGACGTTTTGACTTGAAATGTCATTTTGTTTTTAATTGAAGAACCAGAGTGAAATGACATTTTAAGTCAAAATGTTAATGTTTTGTTTAGACATCTCCCATGGGAAAATTTAAATGTTTCATCTGAGCTGACATTTGCCTGTGGAAGAGTCCCCAAATCCAGGGTTTTCTCCAAACAGGGGGGAAACAGGTTTTCTGTGCTGGGGGTTTGGAGGGGCTGTGGGGATGATGTGCTGGGTGGCGAGGGGTGGCGGGGCCCTCCTCAGGCATGTCATTAACCAGACGCGCTCGGGCTGCTCCCGATGGCGGAGGAGGAGTGGATTGAACACTCCTGCGGCGGAGGTGAGCGGGTCACCAGGCTAATGCCATGCTATTAAGCTGCTGCATCTCAACGAAATCCTCTGGCACTTGAAATAATGAGCTCTGCTAATTCAGTGTGTTTTATATGCCCTTGCTTAGATGGAGAGATCCTGCCTTCCCTCCGCTCATCAGGCTGAGCGGCCCATCCCCAAACCTGTGGGTTTCACTAATTCCGTTTCAAGGAAACGCTCAGTTGCTGCAAAGTAAAGGTTTGCTTTGCTGGAGAGCCCCATCTGCGGAAGCGCCCGCTTGTGCAGCAGCGAGACCCCCCTCCCGCGGGGCTGCAGCCGGACCTGGGGGCGATCTCCAGGGAGAAAGGAACAGAAAATAAAAAGCGCTGAAGAGGATTTCCCACCTACATCACCTGGGCCGCGTTAGTGGTGAGGTTTCCTAATCCCATCACGCTCCCGTGGCACGAGGGCATGGGACGTGTCCGTGGCTGAGGGGCTGCGACGTGCGGGAGCGGGAGCTGGGCTGCCCTGGGAAGGGCGAGGGATGGGGTGGGATGGGGAGGGACACCCCCTGCCATGGCAGCACCGGAGCAATTCCTTACTGCCTGGGGTGTGAGCGACACCGGGAGGATGGGGAGGGCTGGGAAGGTCCTTCCCTTTCGCCGCCTCCCTGGGCTGCCCCTTGCAGGAGAGGGGGAGGAGGAGCAGAGGCAGGAGCTGCCCCAAGCTCTGCCCGGCGTGGGGGGAACATGGTGGTCTGTGCCTGCTCCATGGTGTCCCCGCTGTGAGGGGCAGGTCCCCAGTTCCCACTGAGTCTGGACCACACCTCCACCTCTTCTTCCTCCCTCGTGGGTGAAGGCAGCTCAAAGTCAGCCAAAAATTGCAGGACCAGAAAAAAAATCTCAGAAGAGTAGAGTAGATCATCTCGGCGGCAGGATCAATGAACTGGAAATGTTCAGGGACAGGAGAGGGAAGAAATGCTCTGGGGGAAGGGGGTCTCCATGGGATGGAGGGCTGCGTGTGCCCCCGGCAGGCTCGGGGCAGGGCTCGGAGCGGGGAAGGACGAATCGTGCTAACATCCACCAGCACGAGCTGGTTCGTGGCTGCGGTGCTGGGTCTCGCTGCCGTGTGTTTAATGCCTTTGTGCGGGCGCTGTGCTGGGGGGCTGCTCCCCCACCGCAGCCCAGCGTTACCAGGGATCCGGCGTGAGGGCAAAACTTCAGCCAGAGCATCTTTAATGCACCAGCTCTGGGTGGCGTTTGCTCACAGTACCTCCAGTTTGATACATGCATCAGTATCAAATAGAGCAAAAAAAACCCCAATCCCAAAATAGAACAAAAGACAACCCTTCCCCACCACCTGCTTTTCTTTCTGGCCAAATTTAAGAAAATGCCATGAGTCTCTGCAGACACTGGGCAATGGCTCCAGCGGGCACAGAAGCAGTTGATGGATTTGCCTGAGCCTCCTGAAACACCCAAGTCCCGGCCGGTTCAGGTGGTTTTGGCTTCTCCGCGCCTGGGGATAGGTGAGCCCATAGCCCGCTGGCTGCCAGGAGCCAGGGACGGTGCTGAGCCTCTTGGGAGGAAATTAAAAATACATCGATTCTCATTCTCAGACATCTTGCCTCGGGGTTAATGCAGTGTCTGGTTTTTCCCCCTTAACCAGAAAGAAAAAAACTTTCAAGAAAGCTTTGGTGGTTGCTTCTGCCGTGGTAGCATCTCTGTGTGGGAGCGTCCTGGAGGGATGGGCTGGTGGGTGACAGCGGGGGCTGCCAGGGGACAGCGCAGGGCTGTCTGAAAGGCAAGACGGGATCTGGCCCTGAGGAATGGCATGGGGACAAGGGCCTTCGTCATGGGCATCACTTCGGGCTGTTCAGGGCCCATCTTCTGCACAGAAACACACTTGTAGCCTCTAAATGACATCCCAGTTTGGAGCTAACAAATGCTGCCCGCACAGAAAAACAGCATTTCCCACGCGTGCTTTCCAGCCTTGCCCCGGCTGCGCTGGTGCCCTGGGCGATTGGGTGCTTCCCGACGCGGTGGGAGCATCACGGCCCTCTGCTCTTCCCAAGACACAGGTTTCCCACTTCTTTTCCTGTTCTTGTTTTGTGACAACACAATCCCTGTGGTGGCGCAGAGCTCTGCAAGCAGTCCCTGCTGGTAAAAACACATCTATCCGCATAGCATCCGCCGCGGGCCAGGGAGATAGTATTGTTCTTGGTCTTCATTGTTTAGTTTTGAGGTGTTTGCGAATACTAAAATTATCTTTAATTATTGCTCAAAACACAACAAACAACGTCTCCCGCGCGCACAAAGCCCCGCCGTGTTGAAGCGCTGGGCTGGAGCGGGCTGGCAGGCGCTGCGGTGTGCCAGCGTGCGGTGCATCGTCGCTGCCAGCAGGACCAAAACCCTGGAGGGGCCATCAGGAGGAGGCTTTTGGCTTGTCATTTTGCTCTTGTGGGTTGTCAGGCTGCTTTGTCTGCCTGTTTGCCTTCGCCGGGATTTTCTCCCCCCCCACCATCTCCTTTTGGTGAAGCTTGGAGGGAGGAGGCGGCATTGGCGTGACAGCGCCGGGCGAGCGCGGGGCGCTGGGAGGAGAGCAGGGTGCGCTGATCAAAGGTTGAAGCTGAGCAGTTGGTTCCTTTTGGCTATAGCACACGGCTCTTAATTTCACTTGAAGGGCCCTGCAAGCGCGTGCGACTGTCACCTCCTATTAATAACGCAGCAGGGCTCGCCCAGCCTCCTCTCTGCAGGGGGTATCGCAGCTCGCGCCGCCCGCGCTGAGCACCCTCCTGTGCCGAGCATCCTCCCGAGCTGAACATCCTCCTGTGCCGAGCATCCTCCCCTTCGTAGAATCGTAGAACTGCCTGGGCTGGAAGGGACCTTTCAGATCATGGAGTCTCACCATCAACCCACCTCTGCAAAACCCATCACTAAACCATATTTCTAAGCACCGCGTCTGCCTGGCTGTTAAATCCCTCCAGGGATGGTGCCTCCACCACTTCTCCCCAGCGTTTCGGCCGGGGGAGGCCGGGCGGGCGAGCTTGGGCGAAGGGCGAAGTTCCCAGCTTCAGCTGGACATTTCGAGTTTCCCATTACCCAGAGAAACCACAGACCCGTCTGTACTTTAGTTTAATTGCTGCTTTTCTGAAACACTTCAAAGAATGTTTCTAACCGCAGTATGTGGCACACATTATTAGATTTGTTTTTGGAATATAATGATAAACTGTTGCCATTATGGAGGTAGACATAATTATCTGAAATCTATTTTAATCTATTCTGCCTTTTAAATATTCTATGTTCCCTTTTAATAAGAGGTAGCATCCACCCTTTGATGTTATAGCGGAGGTGTAGAAAGCTCTCCTCTCCTTGCTGCAAATGTTAATTGAATAGCCTCCCTTTCTCTTCATTAGCTGCATTAGCTTGCATTAACACCTTTTAATATCTCTTTAAAATCTTGTTCAATTTACTTTCTTTAATCTTTTCCTTTCCCAGAGTGTTGCATCACTTTGATCCTCATCTTCTTCTTTTCTTTGATGACAACTTTGAGTTTAATTTGTATTTGAATTGAAATGGAAATTTACTAATTCCCCAGAATTCAGCATGCATTTTACAGGGTTTTGGCATCCGCATTAGCATTTGGTGCTGCCTGTGCGGGGAGGGGGAGCCGGGGGGGAGGGAAGAGCACAACCATCGAGATGGCCGCCCGAAACGGCAGCCGCTGCCCTGACATCCCCTCACACACACAGGCGGGCGAGCGGCTTTGCTGTCAGTTGCCTTGAGGATCACAGACAAGGTTAATAAAGTGCTTTCTGCAACGCCACCTTCTCGAAGGCCCGGCTCCCAGAGCCTGGGTGTTCTTGGTGGTGCCGTACCAGGTCAGGGTGTGCTGAGCTATGCCGGTGCTCAGCACCGTGCCGCACGCTTCCACGGGGTGCACTTAGGGGCGATCCCCGCTCCCTCCACACCAGCCGGGCAGCAGGCAAAGTCTGCTGGGCACCGGCACAAAGCCATTTATCACTGCCTGCCCCACAGACGCAGCAAGGAGGTGCTTGGTTAAGCCTCCTGGGGGTTTTTGGGGGGAGCAGGACAGGTGACAGAGTGCTCTCCTCCTCTGCCGGCCCCCTCCTCGCTGCCGGCTGGGCCGGTGTTGGTGGGGGTTTGGGCAGGGGAAGCGGTGTGGGCAGCACGGCCGGGCCCCATCTGCCCATTGCAGAGGTGCAGGCTGCGCCGCGGAGACCTGCCAGGGATGCACGAAGAGGGGCGAGCGCCACATTCATCAGGTGTGAGCGTTTTTGTGTTTGCCAGTCAGTGACCTGGAGATGGACAGTGTGACGGAGGGTGCTGGCTTCGCCCCTGCCTTCTTTTCCCAGGCAAAGTTGTGGAGTAGGACCTGGGAAGCCCTTCAGCTGTCTCAGCCTTGCTCACCGGTGAGTAATATCTCTACTTATCTTGTAGTCCTGCACGTGGTGTTGGGAAACAAGTGGTAGCAGCTGCTGTTTTATTGCTCAGGGACCTTTCTTTGCTGTTCCCCTGATGCCTGGGCCGTCACTCGCAGTGCATTTCTGCTCCTGTCCTCTGAACAGTGGAGGATCCTCTTCGTTGCAAAGTGGTCCCGGTGCTGAGTATGGCTGCATCCCGCCCCATTCTCCAGGGGTGGAGGTGCTCGTTCTAGGTATGTTGTAGACCTTTAATAGAGGGATTGGTGTCCTCTCTGCAAGTCACCTTAGCATCGCCTTAACCTCAGTTCTTCCCAAATCATTTGTCCTTTTAATCACAAACTCTCTCTGATGTTGATGAGCAGTCTTCAGCCTGGACCGAAAGCCGGGATGGCGACGCAGTGATTTCCCGCTCCTTGGCTCATGGGTCGCAGCACTGGGTGGATCTCGACGCCCGCGAGCCCCTTTCTGCTGAGGGTGGGTGCCGCGAGCTGTGCGAGGACGAGGTCTGCAGGGTGCAGCAGAGACCTGGGCGGTCGGCAGAGCGGGTGAGTTTTACTGAGGGCTCTTGGCCACCACAAACCGGCACCTTTCTCCCTCCCACCCCTTACACCGATGGGTGCCCAGCGACGGGGAGCTCCTGCAGGGCACGGGCTGGGACCCGGAGGCTGCCGGGGCTGTCGGGGCACTCGTGTGCCAGCTCCTTGGAGGAGTCTCCCAGTGAGCGGCGTCCCTGATAGTCATCTCTGGGGTTTGCTGGTTTTCCTTCATGTTTTTCACATGCACAGCGGTCAGGCTGGCGAGGCTGGCTGTGACGAGAACGGAATGAATGTGTTTTGAGGACAGGAAGGTTCATTGCTCTCTCTGCAATTAAATTAAATGCCAGCCATGGACGCTCAGGGTACATATGGGCGGTTAATTGAGTTCTTCATGCCCACCACCTCCGCTGTGCTTTCGCCCTACAGATATCTGCGTAGTCCACGGGGCCCTGCGGCTGACTCCGTCCCCACCGAGCCTGTCGCTGGCAGACGTGGAGCCCTGCTCCGAGCTGCTGCCGCTCCAGGAGCTGCTTTGGCAGAGATGCAGAAAGCCTTCTGACTTATTTTTTTTATTCTTCTTATTTTAGGCTTAAAGCGTAATAAATCAGCTTACTCTTTAGAAAGATATATGAATTTTTTAAAGACTTGATTCCTGATGCTCTTCATCAGAGCACTTGATATCCCTTAAAAACAAATTGGCGTGGATTTTAACAATAACATCAGAGATGAATCACTTTGGTCTGAGCGCTTCGAATAGCACTTGTTGAGTCCACAAGAAAAGGTTGTTGATTGATACATTATTCACAGGCTCGATTTCTTGATTTCTACAAATATTTTCTTTCTTTGTGTACATTGGCCCAGTCCTCCAGCTGAATAACTTTGCTGTGGGGAAGGCCGTTACCACGGGCTGCTGGGTTACATGGCCTGGGGCTTGTTCTGCAGCGCATCGCTTGGCATGCAAGATGAATTCGGAGCAGGGATGAGCCTGCGATCCACCCTCCTGCCTCCCCCAGCCCAAGAATCGGAATTGTGGCGATAGCATCTGGTGATGCCTTGTCTCTGCGTTACCCATCCCTGCCTTTGCCCTTGACACAACGAGGGACCGGAGGCCGCAGCATCCCCAGGACCTTGGTGTCACTGCGTTGTCCCTTACGTAGAGCCTGCGCAGGAGCGGTGTACCCAGCTGGATGCTGGATGTGCTCCAGCCCACCCCGCCGCCTCGCCCCCCCCTGCTCAGCCCTTTCATCCACCTTCCAGCCTCCTTCCAAGCCTCCCAGCCCCTTCCTTGCGGCAGGGGGCGGGGAGCTGCCAGTGCCCCCCAGACCCCGCGGGGCTCGACACCTCCATCGCTGCCCGCCAGCGCGAGGACGTGGCGAGCGCTTTCAGGAAACATGAAGCCATGCTTGCTTTTCAAACGAAGCTGTCCGCCTTTGCCGCAGCTTGACAGCAGGGAGACGACGTTGTCCCTCTTAAAGCTGACAAATGATCTCTGTCTCCAGTAGGGAAATGAATTGGTCTCAAATCCCTGGGGAGAAGGTGTTGCGGTCATGGAGGACTGTGCCATACAGTGCTGCCTTTGTCAGACGACTGTGCGCTCTCGCCTCTGTGGCACTGCCTCAGAGAGATGGGAATTTATGGGATGTTTTGCATCTTTTTCCTTTTTAATCCCTGTAAAGGAAGCTCTGATTTTTGAAGCATTGCTCTTTTCCTTCTCTTCCTTTTCTGGGCAGAGGAGCTTTGCTTGGAGGCTCGTGCTTTGCAGATGCTCCTGGGGAAATGGGAGATTTGTCACTTCCAAATAGCTGCGTTTTCCCCCGCTCCGTGTGATCCTCCATTTAAACCAGAGGCAGCGTCTCAAAGCACCTCCCAGGCTGGCGGAGAAGAGCTGTGTAAGATGGAAGGATACAGGGAAGTGTCTTTAAGGGATCACAGCTTATCAGTGAGAATAACAAATTCCCCGGCTTGGGAGGTACCTTGATGGCAGGTTACGGAGCACGACCTTCCCCCAGGCACCTGTCCCTGAAATGGCAGAGCAGGAGTGTGTGGCGCATGCGGTTGTGAAAGACTGAGACAAACGGTGTCTGCGAGCCAGAACTTCCAGCGTTTTCCGTCCTTTCTCAGCCAGAGAGCTGTTCCTCCTCCTGCCGCAGCTGGGGTGCCTGCTCTCCTGGGCACGGGCGGCCTCTCGGATGAAACAGTATGAGATTGTCCCTGTGTCAGGCCGGGGTCTTCTCACCCCTTGCGTTGTTTTTGGACTGAAATGAGCCCGGGGATGTCACCTACCTGGGTCTCTTCAAAGGGCTCTTGGCAAGTGCTGGCTGTTCGGGACAGTCAGCAGGGACGTGCCATCACGGCTGAGCCTTGCGCCCTGCGATGTCCACTCCCCAGCCGGGTCTGTGTGAGGGTGAGGACCTGCGCCCAGTGTCGCCTCTGGCAGATGGGGCCGTCGCTCACCTGGGTCTCGCTGCTCCGTGGCCAAGGGTGCGGGGTGAAGAGGCGGGGGTTGTATGAGGACAAGGCAAAGTGCTGTTTCAGTCCCAAATTTGGAAGGAACCCGGTGTGTTCTGTGCTGTTTCAGCTTGATGTGGTCCTCTCTGTTGAGAGGGGGAGAGAAAAAACCTGGAGCGTTGTTGGTTTTCCTCCCTTCTCACGTCCCGGGAGAGATGTGTCTGTCCCCTGCACTTGGCTGAAGTGGACTTCTATCTTCCTGCTTATTTTTCCTGTTTCCGAAGCCCTCAATAAACCTCATGCACTGGTGAAAACTGCCGGCCCTGAAACCCCAGATGAGCCCCCGCCGCTGTGCCTGGGTGGGATGGAGGGTCCGGGGAGGGGTGGGTGCTGGCGCTGGGAAGCATCTCCCCGTGCCCACCTCGGGCTGCCCTGCCCGGAGCACCAGCAACAGGGGATGCTTTATGTCCCCTCTGAAAAAAAAAACCAAACCGAAACAAACAAAAAACACGGCTGACGGAGCTTGCGCAACGTCCCATAACAAATTACTGCGGATCCCAAACCCCAGCCCAGGAGTCTCCCGTTCCAAACACATGCTGCTGCCTGATCCTGCCCGCCGGGGCTGCGGCGCTGCGCCCTGCTCTCATGGGAGCTGTGCGTTCAGGAGGCCGTGTAATCCAAAGCTATTTCATTATGAGCGTTAAGTAAAGGTCTGACGACTCCATGTCGTGAGAAGCTTTCCTTGCAGTGTTTACATTGCTGTTGAGACTGTATCGTATTTTTTGCGCTCAACGGTATTTCTCTCATGATTTCCAATAAAAAAAAAAAAAGACACAGAATCTGAAATCCTTCCTCGGTCAGGTTTAATTAGTTTCTAGATTTGACAAACAAAGAGCTCTGAGCTGTCGAGGACCGCATCAAATTAAAACTTCGCTCGCTGTGGAAGCGGTGATGGAGAGGTGGCAAATCGGCTGTGCCGGGGATGCTCTCTGCCTGCGCCGCCTTTGAGATTTCCACGCTACCGCCTCGGCTGGCGGCGGGGCGATGCTGAGAGCAGGCGCAGGACGCTCTGCGCGGAGGTAACGCGTGTTCGCAGGCTCCGAGACGGTCCCTCGCGCGAGTGCGATGGCGAGGGCTCCCAGCAGCCATGCAGCCCCGGAGCACCGCTCTCCCACCACCCGCCGGCAGCTGCTTTAAGCGGCTTTTATTCCTCTCATTGCTGGTTTTCACTGGAAAATAGAACAGGGTCCTTCTGTGCCCGTGGACTGATGGCTGGGATTTTAAATGCTGGTAGGCCTGAGGACCTCGCTGTGCTGGGAAGCTTTTGGGGGGGCTGGCTTGGTCGCCTCTTGAAAAAAGGCTGCAACAAAGCAGCTCCTTGATAATTTTTAAGACTATAAAGAAAGGAGATCTGAACGCTGCCGTGAGGTTGTGCCCACATGAAGGGAAAATAAACATGGTTTTCCGTGTGCTTTGGTCCAAACAGCAGTGAGCATCCAGCACAAACTCTGCTTTACTGGAGAAGGATGTCTTCTACGAGGGTGGTTTTACTTCAGAGGCCTGTGCACAAGAACGATGAATATTTCCCATTATTAAATCCAGTTTTGTTTGCTTATAACTTTGCAGTTAGCTTGGGGGCAAGGCTTTCTGTGGGCCATGTCTGCTTTAGGTTGAAACTTTGTATTTGGGAAGTTTTGGCGAAAACAATTCAACCACATCTGAGAGCAAGGGCGGGGGGAAACGGTCTGCTTTGACATGTTTAAAAAGGAAAATGAAACGCACGCAACAGCACCGCTGACATGCTCGTCTGCACGGAGGCTGCAGCGAGGCGGGCGCCGGGCTCCCAGCCGGTGGGCTGGGGAAAGCTCGGCTCGCTGGCCCCGTCGGCTCGGTCCCCCTGTTTGCTGCCCTCAGTGACCGCATATGCCCCGGTGCAAGGCTGATGGGCTGAGATGAGGTCCCTGCACGGGCGCCCAGAGGCTGCGTGGAAGGGAAGGGGAGAGCAAAGCAGGCGGAGAGCAGAGCGCTGCAGCAGAGCAGGAGATGGGGTGCCAGGAGGAGCACTCAGGGAGTCAAACTCCTCCGCCGCCCTTACCACAAGGCTGCTCGAGGAAAGCGTAATGCTCTTGTATTGCTCGGGCACGTAGCAAAGAGAGAAAGTTGCTCCCAAATCTGGGTTTCCACCGGCTAGAAGCCAGCGCCACAAATAACCAACCCGTTTTGATTATTGAGGGTTAATCTCGGCCTGATGTGCTCCACGTCCTGCAGGCTCTGGGTGATCTGCCGAGCGCCTGCGAAGCCTCTCCGGGGGCTGGGGCAGCCAGAGGGGGCTGGCAGGCGGCGGCAGGGGGTGAGGAGCCTCCTGGCACGCTCCGGCGCTGCACCCTCGCACCGCTGAGCCGCCAGTTCAGGCGTGCAGGAGGTTAGCTCTGTGGGTGATACCCATGTTCAAAGCACCAGCGCCGCTTCCTCGGCTCCTTGGGCGAGCTCCTCGTAGCCCCAGATCCCCTCTGCCTTTTGTTCTTCCTTTTGAATGTGCTTTATGTGAGGGCTGAAACAAAAGAGGCTGTGCTGACCTGGGCACGTGCCTTCCCTGCACAGAGTGAAGGTCTTTGCAAGGTCTCCAGGGGCCGCGTCTCCTGGCCGTGTCCCACGGGATGCTCCAGCCCATGTCTGCTCAGTGCTGCTCTCTGCTCAGCCTGGTGGGGTGGCTCCAAAGGTGTTTCTGTGCATCTCTGGGACCCACATCCCCGTCTGCACAGGGGTCCCGGGCTATGCTGGCCCTGCCCCGCCGCCCCGTGTGCCGGGGGCAGCAGGTGTAGGATGGGTTGTGCCGTTGGAAGGTCTGCCAGCCTGCGGGAGGGCAAAGACCTGCTGCAGTAGGGTGGTTTGGTGCTGGCCCGCTTGTTTTGTCCCACTTTGCAGTGGTGGGAAAGTGGGGTTTCTTAGGCTGTAAGGCCGCCTCCTGCAGCTGAGGCGTACCTCTCATCTGGGGTACCATGATCCATCCCCCTTCAGGAGCCACCGCCTGAAGCACACAGCCACCTTGGGCCTGTAGTGTCTTCAGTACAAAGGCCAAGAGCCATCTGAGCTAAAACATGCCGGGGAAAGAGCAGAGATCCGCAAGGACAGTGTGGTTTGGGACTCAGTGAGGTTGCAAAGGGACTGGTGTGCAGCAGGATGGGCCGTGCTCTCCCAGCATCGCTGCTCCGTGCACTGGGCAGGTCAAACGGGGTTCGGAGGCTTAATTTCACGCTTTGGCCTGGGGGCTCTGCTACGGCCTCTTGTGGGCAGGGAGCATCTCAGGACCAGCTTCACTGTGGTTCTGTGGCATCCCTGTAGCCGTAGCCCTGGTCCTGTCCCTGAGCATGGAACCTGATGGTGCTGCTGGCTGAGGGAGCCAGGGATCAGCAGCGGCGGCAGTTACCAGCTGCAAATACCTGATGATGGGGAGTTGAGGGTGGAGATGCTCCGGCTGCATCTAAAGAGGAGCGCATCACTGATACCAAATTTATTTAACCTGTCCCAAGCTTCTCTCCCTCCCTCTGCTGCAGCTTGGTCCTGCAGCAGGAGAAAAGCACTTTCCCGTTAAAAGTTGGGCCAGGTTCTCCCGGGCTGTCTCTCTGCAAATGCGGCACTTGCATTCAGCTGAAAGGCTCATTGAACAAGGACCCATTTCTTTGCAGATATTTAAATGGAAATCCGGTAGGGTTATTAAGCAGAGAGCAGTGAATTTATTCTGGTCATTTATTATTGATGGGTAACATGACACTATTTTAATAGTGTTCTCTGATCCTGCTGCAGCACGGCGCTGTGGGGATGGGAATAAGCCCAGGGGGAAACCAAATCCGTTTCCCATGTCGCTGCAACGTGCTGGTTCACCTGGGAGCCTGGGCCATCCTCAGCGTGGCTCCTTCCAGCCCAGCTCAGTCTGGTTCCTGGAGCGAGCCGGGGGCAGAGAGGGTGCTGGAGGCGGGATGTGGCTCAGGGGCTCTTGCACAAAAGCCTATGAGGTGCCGCAGCCTCCTGGGCCGAATCCTGACCCTGGGTCCCATGGCATCTCTGCAGGAGCTGGGGTGCTGTGGCAGAGGGGCTGGGAAGCTGCGGGCAGCCTGCGTGAGCCCCTGGGGCTCTGTGGGGGCTTCCTCCCCCCCGCCAGTCGCCGGCAGACAGCCTTTGCACTGCCACAGCCCTGCTCTGCCCAGGAGCAGATAATCCCACCGTCGGGTGGGGGCTGCTGGTCGTGCATGGGTGAGGGGTTGTGTATGGCCCCCCGGCGGCACAGGAAGGAGAAGTTGCCCGGGCTGTTCAGAGACAAAGCCCCAGCAGCTGCGGGAGACCCCCCGACCCTGCCCAAGCTGCACTAATCAACTTGTTAAGCCTCGCTAAAATAAGCAAACCCTCTGCCTCCGAATGGGACCCCCGCTCCTCGCAGAGCTTGGCCGGCCAGCCGTGCCCGCACCGAGCCCTGGCTCCGGCTCTTCCTGCCGCCAGCCCGGGCAGGGAGACGGCTTTGGCAGCACACCAGCCAGGCCTCGTTTGTCCCACGGATTTGCCTCAGCTCCCACTTTGTGGCTGGTTTGCGATTGTCCTTGTGAAGGAGCCATGGCCTTGAAAAGCATCCGCTGCTCGGCCGCTTTCGTCAGGCTTCCCGGTGAAAACGGGAGCCCGCTGCTCTCCGCGAGCATGTTTTCTCTTGGATGCCGTTATCAGACGCCTGCTGCGTGGCTGCCGGGGTGCGGGGAGTGCTGCAGGCACGGGGAGGCACACGCACCCATAGCGCTTCACCGGCCCCGAGCCCCCGCTCCCCATCCCAAGCCCCGCTCTTGTCCGGCTGCGTGCGGAGCAGCTCCCCGTCCTGCGGGTGCGAGCTTCGGGGGCAAACTCCTTTCCCGACGAGCAGGGAGACCTCCAGGACTTCTCCAAGCTATTTATTCTGAGGCCGAACCACAGCGTCGCTGTGCAGCTCTGTGCGGAGTTTGCTCTGGGTTATGATGTACAGGGGTCTGGAAATGAAAGGGAATATTTTGCCTTTGAAAAGGAGAGGGATCGTGTCTGCTGTGTTAAATTCAGAGACCTGGATATGAAAAAAAAAACGCGCGTGCATGTGATGAAAAGCTTCCTGCGAGTTCATCCCGTGGAATTGGGATGAGAGCTCTTGCGTCGTGCAAAATCGTGATGTTGGTCACAGAGGGGATGCGCGAGCGCAGGGGCATGCGGAGACGCAGCCCGTCATGTTGTTTGAACGCTGCCTGCAAATCCCAGAATGGGCCATTAGAAATTAAAGAGATGCTGTTAATCTGAGTTGGAAATAAAACAGGACACACATGAGCTCATCTGGTTGGTCTGGACTGCTGCTGGTGTCAGCTTCAATTGGAATAAACAAGTGTTGCTCCACTGTACCGAGCTACTGGAAGGCAGAGCATTGCTGGGAGCGAGAGGCTGTTCTGCTCCCAGATGAGAACCACTTGCCCAATTTCTGCTCATTTTCAAACATAGGCAGTTGTGAAACCGAGAGGGTACTCAGGGGTACTCATTACCACTTCTTTGCAAGAGTTTTCCTCCAGCGCCCATAAAAACACTTCTCGCTCTCGCAAGGGATTCCACATCAAATATTCAAGGCAGATTACAGCGAGAACCGCACAGGAGAAGGGGGAAGAGGGAAAAAAAAAAGAAAGTCTAAACTGTTCAGTTGCTTTAATAAAGGAGCCAAAAAGGTTAACACAGAGGAAGGGAGGTGGAGGGGAGGGGAGAGGCCCCTTGTTCCTCCTCGGGGCAGTGCTGCTGCTGATGGATGCCAGCGCAGCCGGGGTTTTGAAGCGGGTGCTGCTCCTGCTGAGCCAACCCGGGGCACAGGTTGTTACCTGCAGCCAAGGGCTAAACCCTTAGCAGGGCTAACGTGCACGTGACGCTTCCCAGAACCGCTGTGCAGTGCTGCTTTAATAAAAAAAAATAAATTAAAAAAAAAAAAAAAAAGGGTGGTGAGTATTCCTGCCCCGGAGGTGCTGGTGGCCTGCTTGAAACGGGTTTGTTTGCTGTTGGTCTGCGCAGAGAGATCTGGGCTATCGCTGCTGCGCGGAGGCTGTCGGGGGGCTCCTGCGCTGCACCCGCCGATTGCCGCGGGGCAGGAGCCCAGCCCTGGGGCTGCCAGCCTTGATTTAAGGCGCAGGCGGTGAGCAAGCCCCCAGTCCCCTGCTAGCTGGGCTCTTCCTGCTGTTTGCGTCTCGTTTTGCAGCTCGATCCTGGCTGCCCGCGCTTTGGGGGATGCTGGGGCGCGGGGAGCTCCCCGTGCTGGCGCCGCTCCCGGCTCGCTGCCGGGTCCTGCTGAGCCTCCTCAGCACTGCTCGGGCACCTCGGGCACTCACAAGCACCCGTTCGGGAAACGGCCCTGCTGAGGAATAAACTCGGATGAGCCGAGTCCTCCCTTTGCCTTTGCTCGAGCGGGCAGGGGTGTAGGGATGCGGAGCGGGTAGGGACCAGCCCCGGCCGGGTAAATGGCTTTGGTCCCATTGCGTCGGTGGGGATTTTGGCCAAGGCGCTGGCAGGCGCTGGGACTTCTCCAGCCATTCGTTCCTGCTGCAGTTCTCTAAATCCTCTCTCCCCACCAGCAACCTGCGATTGCTGAGCCTTGTTTTGTCCCAGGAGATGGGGCAGGGGGTGAGCGTGCTGGGGGGCACTGATTTTGCAGCAGGAGGTGGGGAGAGGCGGTATCTGACCGCAGGGATGTGGCTTTGCCTGGCAGTGTGGGTTTTCTCCTGGTGATGCCGTGCCACGGTAAAACATTCAAAACCTGTCAAAGCTCCTGAGAGTACAATTTTGCTTCACAGATAACATCTCCCCCCAGAAACACGCTTCGCTGTTTCTCTCGCATGTTTTTCTACCACGTAATTGTTTTTCTCCTCCTAATTGCGCTGCAGAGCGTAACCCCGGCTCG